>QAXN01000766.1:0-27533 GCA_004335795.1 Chlamydomonas sp. 3222
CGCATGCGTGCGTGCAGGAATCTGTCAGCAGCAGTGCGCAAGCCAAGGTGTGAATTGTGCCCTGCTGCCACGTGCCAAAGCCCTTCCTGAGAGCCGATGGGTCCCTTGACATCCTGCCATGCATCGTTGTAGTATGGCCCCGGTCCACCGCACTGCGCCATGCACCCATGCTCTCTGATGCACACCACGTGTCTTCATGCGGTTCAAAACGAATGCACAGCTTCCTGTGTACACCCAGACACGGCCTCGCCCGTTGATGCCTGGAATGCTGAACGCAGGCCCTGACTGCACCGCGGCTCAAAAACAACATGCACGGATAAGCCCTGGCCATCTCTCATCCACTCAGTACCCACCCACATGCCATCTGCTGATCTACATGCGGCGATCCTGCAGTTACGCTCCACGACAGTACCCGCCCACATGCCATCTGCTGATCTACATGCGGCGATCCAGCAGTGACGCTCCACGACATCCTCCTCACCCTGAAGGAGCGCTAGGCACCCATGCATCAACTCCCATTCCACACCTTCAAGCAAAGCCAGGACTAAACCCTCTTCAGGACTTACAATTGTTTGACACCGGGGGCCGTCTCTTCATCACCACGCGACTTGCCGCGCCCGTGTGCGACTACAGGGCCATGGGTTGGTATACGGGTAGCACACCTCTGCAGCGGTGCGTACCAATACTGCTGTGGCGTGTGCTCCCTCCCTGCTGCCACACGCCCGCAGCACCGGGTACGCCCACAACCCATCCCTAGTACACCTTCCTTGGCATAGCGCAGTGGAGTCTATTGGTCCACCCATCATCATGTCTGCACCACCGGGCGCATCTGCTGCCCGACCCGCAGCGCCATGTCAGGCTGATTCCCCCACCGACAAGCAGCGGATGCCGTGGCCTAGCGCAATACGGCACACTCTTCAGGTAAATCCATCCGCCTACGCCACCAACCACAGCGCCATGTCAAGCTGATCCCCGCCACCAACTGCAGCGGATACCCTCCCCCCAAAGGCCGACCGCTAGTTGCCCGTTACGGGCGCAGCACCGGCCGCACCCACAGCCCGTCCTTAGGGGTGATGGTGATGCCTGTGGCTAAGCGCAGCGGCACCTGCCCCGGCTCCAGCTCGAAGGTAAGGCGCTGGTACAGCAGCGCCAGCGCCACCTTGGCCTCCTGCACGTGCGGGTTACGGGAAAGTAGCGAGGGGCGTTTGTATGAGGCATCATTCGAGCCGGGTACAGCTTGCACGACTTGCTTGAAAGCTTTGTACCCGTAGGGAAACCGTCGTACGCCCATGCGCCAGCTCAAGACACCACAACTTGCGTCACCACAACTTGCGTCCTCTCAGCACAAATGCAGGTCTGCAAAGGCTAGTGCCATTCCAAGCGCTTCCAGACGTTTGACTAACAGTACCATCTCCCCAAGCAAGGCACACCGTAAGGTAGCTCCTTTCCCACACACCTGCAGCGCGAACTTCCATCCGATGCACATCCTGCTGCCCACGCCGAATGGCACGTGTGCGTGCGGCACGCGGGCGCACACCACAGCGTGCAGCGGGGAGGACTGCCGGGAGGCAGCAAGACGGGCGCGAGGGCAGGACCTACTGTTACGGAAGCGAGTAGTCATTGAAGGCGTCTAGCACATGCCACATTACTTCTGGTGTGCTTTTGGCGCATGGTGCACGTGCCAAAGTGGCAGCACAAGGCACACACCCCAGTGTAACCCTCTCCTCGGTCTTCCCTTGCCCACCTCGCTGTTCCACTTCTTCCCCGCCCCCGTACTTGAGCATTTTGTGTTTCATTCCAGGTGGTGTACACCAGCAGGAAACTGAGCGCTCCAGAATGCACGCACAAGCACGCGTCAGGACACGCACACGTGGCACATGGCAACGGACACGTGGCACCGGCTCCCATGCTTGTTCGCCATTCCCCCCCTACCCGTGCCCATATCCCTACCGGCAGGAAGCGCTCCGGGATGAACTCCGCTGCTCGCGGCCACACGTCCTCGCTGTTGTGCACCCCGAAGATGGACATGAAGATGGGGGTCTTGGGCGGGACGGTGTAGCCGCCAATCTGTGCGGGGCGCGGGATGCGGGAACAGTTGGTGCGTGGTGGCCGTTGATCATGTCAGTCCAAACTGGCCTCAAAAAGCGGCGAACCGGCCTTTTATTCGGGGGTGTGCCTCGGGGTTTGGGGTTTGCAGCATGTCACTCCGAACCCCAAGCGCGGTGAGGCTTAATCGCTTACCGTGAAGGGCACTTTCTCCACTTGTCTGTTGGTCCCGTGCGCGGGCGGGTACATGCGCAGGGCCTCGTTGAACACGGCCTCGGTGTACGGCAGGAGGGGCAGGTCAGCCTCGGTTGGGGCCCTGCACGGGCGGAGGGCACATGGGCGAGGAACAGCGCATGCCTTGGTGTACGGCACGGCCTCGGTGAACGGCAGGAGGGGCAGGTCAGCCTCCGTGGGGGGCCTGCATAGAAAGGCCCAGGAGGCGCAGGGGACAGGGCGACGGTCGGGCGTACGGCGGGAGAGGGGAGGCCCCGGCCGGTGTGGGTTAAGGACGTGGTGTGCTAGGGCGTGGATGCGGCGTTGGTGTTTGTGCGCACGCTGCGAGGCATGGTGGCCAAGACCAAGTTCCGTTCGGCAACGGCAGAGCTTGGATTCAGACACATAAAAATGCATGGCGGCGGGCCTGCTGCACGTCGTCTTTGTCGGAGGAGGGCATGCCGCCGTTGACGGAGGCACAGCGTGCGGCGTGCGGCGTGCGAGCTGGTAACGCACTGTGTACTGCAACCGCGCGCTGCTGGGCACACACTTGGGGGAACGCGTTGCACAACCTGAACCACATGACAGGCCTCTTCCGTGCCGCTGAGCACCGGGTGTGCAACATGCGCTGGCGCAAGAAGGACACGGACCGAGTGCATGGACGGTGCATCCCCGTGGTCTTCCACAACCTGCGGGGGTACGGTACGGCGGGCACCTGGTGTTCCGTGGGCTCCCGCAGGTTGTGAAACACCTCGGGGATGCACCGTGCATGCATGCCCACTCCACGTGTCCATCTTGCACCAGCGCATGTTGCACTCCGAATGCACAGCGTCACGGAAGCGGCCTGCCACGTGGCTTGTGCTTTCGGGGCTGTGCGTGGCGGAGCCAATGCTGCGCGACGGTGATGCTGCAACACTTTGCAGCGTGCAAAGGCATACGCATTATTGTATACACAAAACGATGCAACACCTAATGACCTTAGATTTCCTCACGCAGGTAGATGAAACAGTGTGCACGAGATCTGCGATTCAGAGGGAGGCCGTGCGTTTTCCACCAGCCGCCTGCCCCTGCCGGCAGACTGGGTGCCCGAACTGGCCCCACTGTAGACTACTGTCCTCCCAAACGCCCCCAGCCTCCCCGCCCCTCCCCCGACCCCACCTGTCCCTGCCCAGCACGCTGTCGATCTCCGCCAACAGCTTCGACTCCACTGCACAGAGAAACCCAGGGCCAATAACACGCATGTTGCAGTTTACGGTGCATCTCGAGGCACTCAAACTTTGCGACAGCCCGGCTGCAGCCCCAGCTAATTACCGTAGCCTGCATGCTCAGTGCCCAGCCGCATGCAGCTTTGATCCCCCCCGGCTATGCTATGGATAGCGCACTAGCATCAACATGTGTCGTACAGGTTCCAGGCTGCAGTGCACCTCCGTCGGCTGCAACGCACCCTCCGGGTTTGTGGCGATGCAGTATATCGCGAAGGCCAGGGAGGAGGCCGTGGTCTCGTAGCCGGCCAGCAGGAAGGTCTGGACCTGCACAGCAAGGAAGGGTGTGCGTCGACGAGTACTTGTTTGCATAGATGAGCTGGCAGGATGCTCAGGTAGGGGATGCACGCGCATTTGCTACTCCCGTGCATGGCATTCCCTGGTCGGCGTGTCAGGCCTAAGACCTTGGGGCCCAGCTGCGGCACAGCCATGGCCGCTCAACGGGTTACCTGTTCCCACAGTCCCTGGCGAGTGGCGACCATGCTACTGGCATCCCCACCTGGGGAGGTCTCCCTTGACGCCCACCTGTGCCACCACCTGGGGGTCAGTCAGCCCCGAGGCCTTGTCCCTGCTGCTCAGCATGAGGTCCAGGAAGCTGCCGGCAGCTACGCCCGGAGCCGCGGGGGAGTCGGCAGCAGCAGCGGCAGCGGCAGCGGCGGCGGCATCGCCGTTGGCGTGGTGACCGTTGGTGCTGTTGGGGCGGTTGGCATCCGCGGACGGGGTGGCTGCAGGCTTCCAGCCGCGGATAAGCTCCAGGGCGGACTCGTACAGCACAGTGCGGGCCTGCAACGAAACGCAGCCGCGTTAGAGGCTTTCGTTCGCGGCAAAGGAGTAGCCCTGACCCGTTGTGTTTCAACAGCTAACCCCTCACGCAGGACACTGGTGACTGGGTGTTGCTTGGTGGATCCTACTGCCCAAGGGTGGCCGTAGAGGACGCGTTCTTGCACCGTACTTTCAAGCACATGTGCCGTACCTGCAGCAGCGCGGCGAATGGCTTGTCGGGCAGCGCGTGTGCCAGGGGCGACAGCAGGGGGCGCAGCTCGGGCAGCAGCATCCCCACGCGGGAGTACCTGTAGTGGGGTGGTGGTAGGCAGGAGGCTTGTGGGTTTAGTGTGTGTGCGGGCGCGGGAGGCACGTGCACAGCCAGGTGCGCAGCTCGGACAGCAGCAGCCCCACGCGGGAGTACCTGCGGAGTATGGCGTAGTCATAACTCAAGACATCGTGCCGAACGTGCTGGAATATATCTTTGGTGTGCTGGTATAATGAACGGATGGCAGGTGCCGCATACAGGCGTGGTTGTGCGCCCCAAAGTGAGTGCCCATTCGTAGTGTCTGTAGGATACCCGTGTGCCAAATGAGGCCTCGCGACGTGCAGCGTTGCAGGGGCTCCCCAGAGCCTGCGGCAAACGCCGTAGGGACCCACGGCGGGGTTTGGCAGGAGAGACGCCACATCTGCGGCGGAAGAGCACCTACTCGCACATGGCATGTCGGCACGTGTGCGGTACGCATGGGTCGTGTACGGCACCGGGTCAACATGCCATGTGTAGGCAGGTACCCGTCCGCCACAGCCACGGCGTCTCTCCTGCCAAACCCCGCCACTCGTCCCTCTAACTAGCCCAGTCACCCTACCCTGTGGGATCGAGGTAGCCACAACACCCAATACCCGACAGAAGTGCCTAGCCAAACCAGGCAGCTCGGAAGTCCTGTCTGAGTGCTGGCACAGTGCCCCCGCGCTGAAACCTCAGTCGGGGTACGTTTATTGCAACGTGTACGACACCTACTTGCTGCCGTTCATGATGGTGCTGTACTTGAACACGTCCCGTACGCACTCCACAAGGCGCCGCCCGTACGGCTGCTGCGGCTGTCCGCCACTGCCGTACTTGTCCTCGTCCTTGGCAGCGGCGGTTGCGGTTGGCGGTTGGTCGGAGTACACGACGGACTGGTCATCCATGGCGTGGAAGTCAACGCTGTCGATAATGAAGTTGGCAAACAGAGCGCGTGGACAGAATTGAGGAGTGAGGGGACACCGCATCTAGACATATGTGCATCAGAACTTGTGAAGCACGGCAGCGTTCAGCCCGGCAGCTTACACAACCCCGTCCAGCAACGTAGACAGCAACGAGCTCGGCTTTTCGGCAGCCATAGCCCATGCCCCTATAAATAATGCACATTGTAGTGCGCGTTTAAGCATACCCTAGACGTTACTTCCTTCATCACTCACCCGTACGCCGTGGAGCCCACCACCTGCAGGGTCATGCTGCCCAGCTCCCGCCACACGTCCACACGCTGTCCCTTGGCCTCCCCCGCCCCGCCGCCGCCGCCAGCCCCCTTGTCCCCCTGCTGCTGCTGCGCCCGCGCCTCCAGCCGCGCCACCAGCTTCTGCGCAGTTTCCACCATGCCCGGCAGGTAGCCGCTGAGGCAGGCGGGGGAGAAGGCGGGCTGCCATGCAGCGCGGACTCGACGCCACAGGTCATCCCTGGCAGCAGCCGCGCGGGGAAAGGGATTGGGACCGGAGCGGCACGGAGCAAGAGTTGAGCACAACTAATAAAAGCCTCGCTGCCTGTACCCGTCTGCTGGCAACACGTGCCTGCGCGTGATTGCCGTACACAATGCAGAGCCTTAGCCCTGGCTACCTGCCCGGCCACTGCTTCGTCCCTGCTGTGCTTAGCTCAACATTACCCCTAACACACGATAATTGGGCTGATAATGGCTCTTCCCCTTCCCCCCTCCGCCCCGACAACTCTAGCCTCCAAGCCCGACGCGCCTAGCGCTGCAACACCCTGCGCCCTGTCTTGCAGGTGCCACAACACAGCAGTGTAACAACCGTACGACAGGTGGAAGGGCTGCAGTACCATGTTGCGGAGCAGCGGGGCCCCACCTGGCTGACACTAGGCCCGACAGGTCCAGCTCCGCCAGCTCGCCGCGCAGCATCCCCCGGAACACCTGGTGGTTCAGCAGCTTGGAGCCAGCCTGACGGCACGCACACACACATGCAGGATGCATTAGTCACAGATAGAACGGGAGAAGGCTGCAGTAAGCACTAACCAGCAGGTACATGAGCAGCAGCAGGATGCGTACGTACTTTTGTGCTAAGTGTCAAACGGACACGTGCACGCTGCTCCTAGACCAGGCAACGCCCCATTCCCTGATCGTAATGTCCTGGCGTAGGGGAGATGCGCTAAGCTAGGCTGGATCAGGGACGCGGACGAGCCAGTACGGTCGGGCGGCGATGCCATTCTTACTGTAGACATGCTGATTGTCGACATGCAAACTCTCGGGTCTCAGCACACACACCTGTCGCAGCAGCTCAGGGTCCGCCACCACCACCACCCACTGCCGGCCGAACGACACCTAGGGAGACAGGGGCAGGGACACGATAAAATGCCCTGTTACACCTCGTGCAACTACAGAGCGCACCCGAAGGGGGGAAGGACGCCCTGATTGCTGAGACCCATCGTCCTCGCTGTGGCGAAGCCTACGCAACCTATGTGCACCGATCTAGAGAATTGCGGTCCCGGTGCGGGCGGACTCGCCAAGTGAACGAAGTACTACCTAGAACACCCACCTTGAACACCGGCCCATACTTCTGGATGCACTGCCTAAAGAACGTCGGGGTGCCGAGGCGCATGATGGGAATCAGGTGCCCAAAAAAGGGCATTGCAGGCGGCCCTGTGCGCGGGTAAATGTTGGGGGAGGGGAAGGAAGAGGTCAGAGGGGTACCGGTATCGGCGGGGCCCGGGGCGTGCACTGGTAACACATACTGCACGGTGTGGGGCGCTCGCTTGGCCTCACCACAGCCTGTCTCCTGAATGTGTTTGCTTGCAACCTGTATCAGGTGTATTTTGCCTACATCTCGCATCGCATCCGCTACACACCTGTATCAGGCGTATTTTGCCTACATCTCGCATCGCATCCGCTACACACGGCGCGGCACGGGGGCTTCGAGATGCAGGGCAGCCCAAAAGGGGCAGCTGTTGCCTGCGCCTTAAAAAAAGCTCTCATCCGCCGCTGTTTGTACCTAGTTCTTTGTTCACGTGCGTGTTACTCTTTTGCACTGAGCACATGGTTGACAACTTGCCACGGTCACACGGTCGGTGACAACAGGTGACAGTGAGATTCCCAACTGCCTGCCAGAACCGCGTGGCAACGCTCATGACCGCACAGTGCCGTCTATGCCGTGCGCTCCCTCTTTCGGTTGCATATGCGCACCTGGTATCTTGCGTAGTCGCCATCGAGCGATTGGATTGAACAGGAGGTTGACAACAGCCTGCGTGGGAAGGCATTCGCCAACTGCTTTTGGTCCAGGGCCCATGCGCCGTGCTCAAGCTCAGTTATCATACATATGCAGTATTACGTACCGCTGCAATGGTAAGGACCGCTGCCCAACCAAGAAGGCTGAAGGCGACAGCCATCGGAAAGGGTTCCGCGCAAGACCTATGTCCAGCCGTAAAGCCAATACTGGAGCGCACAAAAGGTTATTGCGTCTCCCATGCAGTCAGACTTTCATCCAACGCTGTGCCGCATAATGGTAAGCAGCATCGACACATCGACGCAATCGACAATAACCAACAACGAACTCGACGTCAGCGGACGCTTTGCAGCAGCAGCAGCAGCAGCAGCAGCAGCAGCACATGTCTGACGCCCCTCCTGTATTGCCCAAGGGATGGGCGCTCTCCCGCCTGCCCAGTCCTTCTGGCCTGAACTGGAGAGTGCGTGTACTGCGTCCCCTTTCATCCCAGGCGCGGATATGCCGGCCGCTCCCTGCTGCTCCCCTGCTTGCAACATCATGCATGTATGGTGACCAGTTAGAGGCTCTGCCCAGGGAAGCTCCCGTGGCTGTGCCGCACAAGACTGCATGAAACCAGATGAAACTCAGCCGCAGCACAAGCCAGCTGCCACCCTGGTCCACCCGATGCACAGGCGGCTGCAAGCGCCGAATGCCTTCCGCGTTCCGGTTCCTGCTGTGTGCTATTGGGGTGCCATTTGGGTAGAGGGTAATCCAGCGGTCCTCAGTCCTGCTCGGCAGGGCGCGTCGTGCACCTATCGTTGGCAGCCACCACAAGTACGGTACGGCGAGGTGCCCCTGGAGCGAGAGATGGCCCCTGGTCGCACGTGGGTACAGTGGTACCGTCCTCGGTGATCTGACTAGGATCAAAGACATTGCATCCAGCGATCCAAGGGTAAGTGCTTGTCCGATTGGTCTGCACGCGTTACAAAGGGGGCAGGGTACCATGCAGGGTACTCGCATTGACCGTGAATGTGGGCAGCGGGCAGGGCGTTTGGGCACCAGTACGAGTAACGGACATGTGGTCTCGGTGGTCAAACACGCGCACTGCATTCGCCTTAGATGCCTCAGAGTGCTCTTTACAAAGCTTCAGGGTATTCTTGATTATGTGCTGCTGAGCATAAGCAGCGTTCACACTAGAGGACGGCACAACTTCAAGCACTCGCTGGCCAGTTTGCTTTCTTTGATCCTTGCCAGCAGACGACAGAGTACATGCAATCAATATGGCCGCTTCAGCTATCGACAAGCAGCCCTCGGGGACGATAACCCTTCTAACTGCCGATGGCGCGGAGCTCAAGGTTGACAAGGAGCTCCTGTGTAGCAGCAGCAAATGTAAGCAACACACCAGCGCGCTGATTGCATAGACACATGTTATAACATCTTGTGCGCCAATACCTGCGCTTGGCGGGCCCCTTCCCCCGGTTGCTTCGGGGAGGGGAGGTGCCTTAGTTACTTGCACAGTTTGTCACCAATTTAGCATGCGGGTGAACGTGCCTGAATTATTAGCGTAAATGGCACCTGTTGCACAGGCAAGCGGACGGGGCTGCAGCTTGCAGGGTTACGTGGAATGGCTTGGCGCTCGATGGCAGCTGGCGGGACCACCCCTGTTGCAGGGCTGCTGCAAGAGCCTGCCCACCAATGACATGCACACGTTCGGACCAAAGCGATCAAGGTGGCCGTGTCCTTTCTTGCATGCGCCACAGTTTTCCAAGGCATGCTGGTCGCCTGCGACACGGGTCGGCTGCACGTGGAGGAGACTGCTGACATACTAGGTACCGTGCTGGCCGTAATGGCGGGCCAGCAGGCGCCGGGCACGTACGACGTACGGAGTGCGGCGTGCTGGAGCACTTACAAGAAGGTGCTGGTGGTGGCGGACAAGTACGACATGTAGGTTGCCGTGCACGGGGTGTAAGTTGTGGGCCAAGTGTGTCGTGGAGAATGCGGCGGAGCGGGGCGGTTGGTAGGCTGGGGCTGGTTGCAGTAGGGGCCATGACGGTTCAAGGTGTGGGATAGTGGGTAAAGGGCGTGTCGCTTGCGGACTGCACCAGCACGACCAGAGCGCAGTGGCCGCGCTTGAGGTGCTGCTGCCCAACTGACTAGCGTGCGGCTTGCCGGGGTAGCGGTTGCAGGTGTTATGGTGTTGGTGGGGCGCAGGGCCGCAGACTGTCACGGAGCAGAGCCGTGGAGCAGTACGTTGTCCAGGTGGTTGGAGGTGTGGGGTGGTGGGGTGGATTGGATGGACTCAACATTTATGTTCTTAGCTGGATGGCGTGCCGTCGAGGGTCCTTGGCGGGCTGAGAGGCACGACGGGGCATTGCCTTGAGTACCAACGGCTTCCAAGTAGATGCGCTGTGTTTGCTATCTTCGGGGCGGGAGCAACAGGGGGAGTGCGTGCGCCGTGCGGACATTAAACGGCGCGGGGGCTGCCTGACGCGACACCGTACATTCACCGAATGCGACGACCTGGCCACCCGTGCCCTCATCGTTCATACGTTGCTATCTTGCATTGCGCTTGGCCGCAGGGCCTTGGTGAAGGAACGGTGCGAAAAGTGGCTCATATCCAGGTGCGTGGACAGGGGGCACGGGGTCGCGCTTTTGCAGCGGAGGGACGGGTCTGGGAGGGCTGGGAGCAGTAGTATGGTAGGCTGCTGAACGGACCATCGCTGGTCCTGCCGTATATAGCTACGGTACTTGCTCTACCCTACAACCGCAGTGCATGCCAGGTGCGTGGCCAGGGGGCATGAGGTCGCGCTTGTAGCGATTTGACTGACATGGGCGAAGTGGGAGCAGGAGCGGATGCGTTGCCACGGGACACGGAGTCGCACTTGCACAATTTGCCATGCGGATTGGGCGGGTTGGATGCAGTGGCAGGCTACTGGACGGATCACTGCTGGCCCTGCCGTAGATACCGTACCTACGCACTGTAGACACGGTAGCTGACAGCCACACGCACGCTGGCTCTGCCGTGCGAGAGCGGGAGGCCTGGACGCAACGCCTGCTCTCCTTGGAGGCCACCACCACTTGAAGGTGCTCGCTTCTTGGTACACACCCCGATGGCGACATCACGCTCCCCCTCCCGTCGGCCCCAGGTGCCTGCGCGGCCGCATGCTGTGCTCCGCGTTCCGCTTCCAGGACGTGGCGGAGGGCGCCGAGTGGCTGGCCATGTGCCAGAAGTACGACCTGCGGGACCTGGGCTGGTACTGCGCGTACGACCTGGGCACGCAGCTGGCGCTGGGCAAGTGAGTAACTGGCACCGTCCTTGTGTATGTACGGTTGTGCATGGGGAGTACCGGTACACTAAATCCTTGTGTACGGCTTCTGGGATCTGGGATGGTCACCACTGTTCCACACGACTCAATGGTCAGGCACGTGCATAGTAATGGGCGTTGGCGCACATTCCCGCCCTTCATACACCCTGGAGCTGGCCCCGGTCCGCGCGCGAGCTGCTGGACGGCGTGCACTCCTGTACCAGACAGCCATCAAAGTCGGACACGTGCACATGTAGTGAGTGTTGCTGAGCATTCCCGCCATTTGCACACCCTGCAGCTGGACCCGGCCCGCCCGAGAGCTGCTGGACGGCGTGCACTGCCCCGAGCTGCTCAAGACGCTGATCGAGGCGGCGCAGGCCACCACGGCGGCAGGCAGCGCGGCGGCGGGCGGGGCGGCGGCGGCGAGGGAGCAGGGGCCACACGGGCAGGGGCAGGGGCAGCAGGGGCAGGGGCAGGAGCAGGGCGGGGCCGCGCAGGCAGAGTAGCGGGAATGGCACGTGTGTGGGGCCGAGGTGTGTAAGGGTAGCGGTAATGTATGACAAATGGGGTGGGGACGACCGAGTGTGGAATGACATATCAACTGCATGCTGGCCTTGATCAGGACTGGTCTCGTTGTGCTTCGCTGCGAAGTGTTGGGCATGCGCTTTTCCATTTGCTGCCAGGGGTTGCAATGCTAATACTGCAGGAGTGATGGGTTGAATCAATGGCAGAGGTTAGATTGCCAGGGTTCTTACTTGCCCTGAAAAAAGTGCATGAGCGCAGGTTAGGTGCACCGCTGCTTTAATCTCCCACATTGGGCGATCGGGCGGTTCGGGCGTCTTCCCATGCTTTTAAGCCTGCCGGCTCGTGCCGTAGGCCTAGGAACCCGGCGTTGTGTGTCGGTCAGGCCATGACCCCGTGGGTATTACCACTAGGTGACACTTATGTGTTGTGTCAGCCAGGGCCAGGCGTATTGATGGGCAATGAGCAACGGGCTGCATCTACCGGGGTTCGATGGTGCGGGACACGGCGTAGGTCGGCAACAATGCGAGGCTGTGGGTGGCAGGTGGTTTTGCTGGGTGGTTTTGCCGGAAATGCGCAGATACGCATGGCATACCGTATCACTTGCTCTTGCATTTATTGTAGAGTCTCTTACGGACGGTAGCTCACACCTAATTGTGCGAAAACACCATGTGTATAACGGTAAGGGTCCCTGACCCTAGATTGAGGATTATTGGTGAGGTTCCCTTGAACGCTTTTAAGCCATGGACCGCCTGGCCCCCTCTCCCATGGCACCTCGTACGGAGGCAGCGACCTTGGATTGCTGGTGGGGGATTGGAGACATGGAGAGTGACCTTTGGGGGAAGGGGTGAGCACGTGGGGTACCACGGGACACCCCTAGCCTAAGGGTCACGGTTTCGGTTTTAGTGATTGTTCCCACCGTATTGTCATTATGTTGAAAGCTGTATTATACATTGTCATGATTGTATGTAAGGTAGCAAGGGTGATCAGTCCTGCACCGTTACAATGTGGAGGGGCTGGCGTGCCGTACATGCAGGACCCTGCATGCATGCATCGATGCATGTAGTACTGTCACCTGCGAGGCTTAATAGCATGCTCAGTCTGCCAGTATGTTGATCGCATGCCGTGCGCTCAGGCATCAAGGACGGAAGCCCGCCCCTTGTAAGCTGTGCACCAGAGACGGTACCGGTACCGGTACGGCGCCTCCTATCTGGAGAATCTGGTCCTATGCAAGTGCCTGTGCCCAGCTGTGCCGCTGCACCCCGTTGCCGAACCCATCGCCTTGGACCATTGGGTATGCAATGCTGTGTCTCGGTTCTTACGGGAAGAGCTGGCAGGCCCACGGCGGGGACGTGCCAGCTCGAGCGGGCTCAAGCAGCGGAGGGGCCGCAGCCTCAAGCGCTCAGAGGGATGCGAGCGCACACGACTTTGGCTGTCTTACACAAGCGGCATGACGCTGAACAGCACACACATAAGCGAAAGTGCGCATGAGATGCGCGTTTGACATGTCCGACACATTTGCCCTACACCAAGTACAACATCCACACCTCTTGCTGAAGAAATAAACCAGTAACAGCGCCCTGTGCGCAGCCGAAACCCCTCCTCATGACATGCATGTTCGCCCTACCTTCACCACCCAGTGCAAACCTTGCTGAGCTCGCTACCACGTTCTGCCCGGCTGCCCCTGCCAACTCGACACACTGTTCCGGGGTTCGTCCAGCACCACGACACCTAGGGAGCACCTCAGCTCGCCAACGCTCCTCCTTACAGCCCAGTTGCCGGTTTGAACAGTGGGCTGTTCAACCTGCCGCTCAGAGGAACATGGCAGCGAAGGAGCGGAAAGGGTTCCTGCGGCGCTCGTAGGCGCTGGCGGCAGCAATCTTGGGCTGCTGCTGCTGCTGGTTGCCCTGCTTGAGGGCCTCGTAGGGGCTGTGGGCAGCAGCCTTGGCCTCGCCCTCCTCCGCAAAGATGTTCTCGGCCTCACCAGCCTCAATCGCACCTGTAGGTCAGGCGTTTGGTAGTGGGGCAGTCGTCTGTGCTGAGGTGCATGGCATTTGGCATGTGGTGAAGGCGGTGGGGGCAGGCCCGCAGCCCAGTCAAACATGGTGCTCCGCGCTGCGCAGGTTGTTCGTGTGTGCGAGGCCCGAGTATAGGGAGCAGTAAGCGGGGCGAAGGCATGCACTTAATGTGCAGGAGGATGCAGTGCTTCCCTTAACCCGAGCTGCTGACTCCACCGTCCCGGAAGCGGAGTGGTGAAGCGCACACAGGGGCCAGCAGGACTCGACCTGACGCAAGCTTGCAATCCCGGATGGCCGTTGACGACTTCCACTACAGGCGCTAAACCCTATAGTGTGCGCTAGCGGGTGGCGTATCGCAGTCCGGTTGAGCAGCGATGCCTTTCCTGTGCTTTCTCACCTCCATACAGAAGCATGGTGCCCACACCAGCGCCAATGACGCCCCCAACCAAAACGGGGATCATAGCCGCGCCAACAGCGACACCCTCGGGGGCCATTTTGTTCCTGAAAGCAAGAGCCGACACAAAGCGATGATTGGATGCCACTACACCCGGAGGTCACGATAGACGTATTTGCATGAAACCAGTGCTTAATAAGTAAACTGCGATGCCTGAGGCTGCCCCGCTGTTGTGTGATCGCGAGCCTACGCACCAGATGTGATGGAAGCAAGAAGAGGGCTTCTAGGGTTGCGGTTGGGCACAGGTATATCACTAACTAGACAGCTCGATGTAGTTGCTAGGCTCCCAGTCCGAAACGGAAGCGATCGTCGGGGGTTGCAGTGTCGTAAGGCGCATGCCCCAAGCTGCTCCGTCCTGGGTCTCATTGACCGTGGCTTGCTTCGCCCAGTACGGAGGCGTATGGAGCTCAAGGCTGAAGCATGCACTGCACGTTGTCCGACCACGAAGCAGTATGCAAGAGTGCATGGCCATGTGGCACGTGGCCATGTCAAAACCCCCCTTGCTGTCCCGTTGTGCAGAACCTGGCTTCCTCTCCTCCCATGTCGCAAGCAGCATTTGCCCACACACCCAGGTTGCCTAAGGAAGCGGCATGTACGGCGGCTCTGGCCATTTTACACGTTGCAGCTCCGTGCACAGATTGAATCGACATCCCAGCGTCTCCCCAACCAGCACGTGTCTGTCGCGCAACTGGTGGAAGGTGCACGTAAGGGGCACTGCAACACACAAGCCTCCAAAAATATCCCGATACGCTTAGTTGAACCTAATGTGCACATGACGCCTTTCACATAATGCGGTACACGTGGCTTAGCTGCATGGCACACAAACACCTGGGGCTCGACCGGGGCAAACCGGCGTCAAGAGCCGGGGCGCCAACAGCTCAGGCACCGCCCCCAGGAGTACAGCACGAACACCGTCAGGAGTCAACGTGGGTTCGTAGGCGCATCAACCGACAGCAGGAGTACACCGCCAAGGCCACGTCAGCAGAGGCCTCATGGCCCGCACACTAAACACGACGGATTGCGTGTTATTTGGAACCGTTCGGCACAACTTGGCCAGACTCGTAAGTAAATCAGAACAATCACGGTGTGTGACCAAAAGTGTCTTCCGGTAAAGCTTTAGTGTCGTACAGCTACCCACCACTGCGTCACGTGACCGTACCCCATCCAGACACTGCCACAGGTACGTGTTCAAGGGTAAACAATAGCACACAGCGCGAGTCAGGCGAACGAACCTCACACGACGTCGCTCCCTCCAACAGCATGTTGCTATAGTTGCTTCATACCATTCACTCCTACTGTGCTATCGCGAATGGTGCATGTGTACCGTACTTCTCCGTTCCACAGGCCTATCGGTGCGGTCACGGTCGGGGGACCCCTGGTTACCACCCGCCACATGCACCTGTACGGTATATACCCCTCACGTGTTATACACGATCGGCACTCCGCTAAGGAGGTCCTCCCCTGCCACCATGCCGCCTCCACCCACCAGCGCTAGCGCTGCATTTAGCCCCAGCACTAGCCGCGCATGGTCTGCAGGGCTGCCCGTCACCAGTCTCAGCACGCTGGCCACCTCACCGGACTGCACCACCACCTCCACCCACCGCTGCACCCCCTCCGCCCCCGCCCTGGTACCCACGCCACTAGCCCTCACACCCGGCGCGCTCCCTCCCACCGCTGCACCCGTTCCCAGCCGCTGCCCCGTGCTCCTCTGCGAAGCGCTTGCAGCAGTACCCCGCACATCGGGGTGTACGGCAGACAGCGCTGTGAGCTCCAGGTGAGCCGTGAGCTCCGCCTGCACGGGCAGGCTGCCGTACATGCACTGCTGCTGCATCTGCTGCGTGAGCACCAGCTGCACCGTGCCATCCTGCAACTGCGCCTTCAGCAACACCATGGCCGAGGAGGACGCCCCAACCGACGGCAGTACAGCCCTGCCCGCCTTTTCGGGCGCCGGGCGGCGGCCGAAGAAGCCCATGCAGCCCAGGGCTCGGGCATGGTCGGGGCTGGCGACCTGCTGTCGACCTGGCCCTAACAGGGGCCTGTTTAGGGACGCGCCCATGGCTGAGGAGGGGTCCAGGACCAGAACGCCCACCTGCAGCGCTGCCAGCGCGTCTGATACGCGGGGCTCCGAGTGGCCTTGCCACCCAGCGGCACGGATGAGCGCCTCCTGCGGCTGCAGGCGCGCAGAGGGCCCAGCACGCAGCTGGGTGGCTGTGCGGTGAAACGAGCCGCCCTGCGCGTTGCTTGTGCCGCCCAGCGCGTTGCTTGTGCCGCCCAGCGCGTTGCTCTCCCCACCGTTGCTGTCTCCGCTGCTGCCGCCGTGGCTGCGGGGCCGTGCGCTGGCAAGGCTGGGGGACGCTTGGGCTGGGTCTTGGGTTGGGGCAGCCGCCCCTGGCATGTCCTGGGGCAAGCCGGCAGCTGACAGGACGGCTGGCGTGTGCGCTGAGGGGGTTGCGGACGCACCTCCCCGCCGGTCCGGAAATACAGACAGGGCGAGGGGTAGCTCTGTTGATGCGGCTAGGGCTGCTGGTGGTGGCGTTGCAGCCGGCGGCTGAGCTAGAGTGGTTGGGTTTGGCCCCGCGACCCCGGAGGTGCCGCTCACGGTGCCCTGCCTAGGTGATGCCAAGGGGAGACCGCGCGTGGGGTGCTGCTGCAGGCTGGTTGTGGGGGAGGGCATGGCGTCGAAGGTGTACAGGTCGGTACTGGTGGCGGTGGTGAGCGCCACGGGACCCCCGGCTCGGGACATGGCGACGGCGGGTGGGCTACCCAGTGCGACCTCGCCATCCTCCGGCAGTGACTCCACAGCACGATGGGGACCTGTGCGGGAGGATTGGAGTTGAGGGTGCAGAGTTCACAGCGGGACGAGCATGGGGCAGCAAAAGGCCTTGAGGGCCCTCTGCACGCGGGGCGGTGCTCGCGCAGCAACGGCAATTTATCTTAAACAGCGAAGTAAATTCTTACCCTCATTGCATGATGGCTATGCCTAATGTGAGAGAGGATTGACGCTTGCAGCAGGCGTCATGTCAGGATGGCCATAACCAGAAGCGTCACGGCGTGATTAGCTCAAAATATGACCTTCCCCACCTGGACTGTCATTCACGGCAGCGTAGCAGAAGCGGCCTCCCTTCTTCCGGGACCGGTTGGGCGGCGTGCAGCCGCCCTCTCCCAGGCGCGGGCCGCCGGGCGACGCCGTGACCCGCCGTGACCTGGGAGGTGTCGAGAACTCCCTTGGAGGGCCTGCCGCCACGGGGCTCTGCAGCCATGGCTTGTCGTAGTTCCGAGCAGGACTGAGGATATTGGGAGTTGGGTCACGTGCCGGGCTAGTAGGCCCCGGAGAAGCTGCTGTGGTCCGTACGGTGGGTGTCTTGGCGGCTCGCCGGAGCGGAGGCGGGCTGTACGGCGCGGCCGATGGAGGTGGTGCAGCCACTGCGGTGCCAGCGCCGGTACCGCTGGCTGGCTCCGAATCGCCCGATGGGGCTGGTGTGGTGTGCTGGGGCACCGGAGCAGCAGGATAGTGGGTTGAGCGGGTTCTGGCGGGTGGGTTGGACCGTAGGCTTCCCCCGAGGATGTTGCTGCCGAGCGCAGGGGCGCCCGCCGTGGCAGCCGGCTGGCCTACTGCTCCGACTGCCGTCGTCGTTGTGGCTACTGCGCCAGCAGCAGCGGTGGACGCAACCGAGGACGCCTGGCCCAGCGACTCTGCCGCAGCCAGGCCTGAGGACATGCCTTTGAGCACCGAGAGGGGCATGTCCTCAGCGGCCGCCAGGTGGAGCCGTCGGCCTGTAGGGGTCCGCGGGCTGCCAACGGCTGGGGCTGCCGAGCTCCGCACCGCCGCGACGCGGCTCTCCTCATCCTTCACAACGGGCACACCGGCAAAGGCCGAAGCACCATGAGAGGCAGACGCTGCTGCTGCTGCGGCCTTCCGCTGTGGCGCCTGATCCTGCTTAGTGACCTTGGGGGCAGGAGCAGGCTGCTTGGGGGCTTGGCGCAAGGGAAGGGGCTTGCGGGGCTGGGCGCCAGGGCGGGAGGGCGGCGCAGAGCGCGCGCGCGGCGCCTGCTGCGCGTCCCGCCTCGCAGGTGCTCGTGCGGCGGGCTTAGATCTAGGCTGACTTACGGGCCGTGCGGCCTTCGCAGCCACAGACCGTGGCGGCTGGGACAGGGGCCGCCGCTGGGGAGCTGGTTTGGGCGCCGCAGGCTCGGTGGCCTCGGTGGCGGGCGCGTACCGCAAGCGCACTGGGGAGCTGGCCTGGATCTGCACGACAGGGGTTACCGGTCAAGAACAAGAGGGCTGTCTGAATACCGGCCTGCACGGCACGCGAGGCTTGAATGCGCAAAGGCCAGGTGCAAACTGGTTGCGAAACGGCCAAGTATTCCCTTATCCAACACCGCACCTGCTCTCGGTCCGCCAGGACGACACGCGCTGGGTCCAGCTGCAGCCGGCGGCTCGTACCAGCCCCAACGTTCAACCCCACGCCCGATGCCGCACGGATGCGGCCAGCAGGCGGGCCGCCCTCCACCAGCTCCTGTCTGCCTGGGGATTGAACCGCAGGCGGCTCCACCCCTGCGACCGAACCTGCAAGGCTGCCGTACCGGTCGCCCCTGGACGCGCCACCACGTGGCGCGCCCGATGGGCTCCGGGTCTGCGTTGCCATGCCTGCAGGCTCCGACTCCCGGCCTGGGCTGTGGCGCCAGGCGGGCTCGGGGAGCAGCGCGGTGAGGTCCAGCAACGATGAGAAGGGCTCCGTTGCTGGGGGAGGCGGCGGGCCGAAGTCCAGAGCCTCCCTTGTAGCCCGGCGGCTAACAATGACGAAGCCGGTCGCTGGCTCGTCGCGCTCTGGCAGGCCGAGGTCGCTGAAGCCGCCTTGCTCCTCTCCAGCATCCGCCTCCGGCTCAGGGCCTCCTCCCTGATCCACAGCCCCAGGCACATCTCCATCCTCGGCCGGAGCAGCGGGCGCAGAGCCATTGTGCTCTGGCTCCGCCTCCCCGGCAGCCGCTGCACCCGCTTCACCGCCCCAGCTGCTGGGCGGCACTGCATGAGCCTCCTGGTTGCTGCTGGCCCCCTGTCCAAGGTCCGCTTCCTGCAGCGCACTGAGTCCAAGCAGCTCATCCAGCGTCAGCTCGGTCTGCAGCGGCGCGGTGCCCTGCGCAGGAGGCAGCGGCAGCTGCGACATGCCGGGCAGCAACACGTCTGGCTGCTTCCAACCGTCCATGCGGCCCACGGCGTAGGCGTGAATGACGTGGTACGGCTTTGACGCGGTTGCGGGCACGGCTCTGGTAGGGTAAGCAGCAGCAGCAGCACCGCCGCCGCCACCACTGACCCGCTGCGGCACCTTGCCACCTTCGCTGACACGGCCGCTAGGGTGAGGCACCTGCAGTGCAGGCGGCTGCCCCTGGGCCTGCCGGACGCCTGGGCGGCCGGGTGACACGGACGCTGCCCGCCGGGTGCATTGCTGCGTGGCGTCAGCAGCACTGGTGCGGCTAGGTGGTACGCTGGGTGCGCTGCCAATGCGGGTGTTACGCCCGGGGGACACAGGGCCCCCCTGGCCCTCCGCAAACGCCCCGGTCTTCTTGCGCAGCAGCTTGCAGTACGCAGCGAGGTATGTCGCACCGCGTGGTGTGCCAGTGGGGGTGGCCTTCGCGCCCGCGGCTGGGGGAGGCTTGGCGTTGGGCCGGTCCGCAGGGGCAGCTGCCCGTTCGGCGGACCTGGCCTCTGCGTCAGGCGGCTTGGGGTGCGGCTGCGCCTGGGGCTGTTGCTGCTCCGTCGGCTGAGGGGCAGCAGCGGTGGCGGAGGCAGCAGCCGCGGCGGCGGCAGCGGCTGCTGCTGCACGCTGAGCAGCTGCCTCGAAGATGCGGCGCTTCTTCTGCTCAAGCGCGGCCTTGACCTCATCGGCCCGGCGCTTTGTCTCCAGGCCCTGCAACACCGACGAGCAGAAGGCACGTGAAGCATTTGCCGTAGGTGCGCGACTAAGGTGCCTACAGGCTAGCAACGGGACTTCATGCCCTCTCCCTGGATTTCCATCTGCAGGTGCGATAACGGAACGTCAGCGCACCTTCTTGTGTCTTCCCTCGTTCGGGCGCTGCCACGGAGGCAGAGCCCGCAGGGTGCCGCTGCCACCCACGCCCTCCCTGCTAGCCCCAGCAGCCCCACGCGCGCTTGCCGCCTTGTTCATTTGCTGCGCCCGCCGCAGCTGGGCCTGGCTGACACGCGACCGGGCGTCTCCAGCGCCTTGGGCCTTCGGGGCATGGCCTGCGCTGCTGGGGCCCCAGGCGGCTGGGCCGCCGTCCACGTCCAGCTGGGTAAGGCACCCAAGGTCCAGGCTGAGACCAGAGAGCGCTTTACGCTCGCTGACCAGGGCACGCGCAACCCGCTGCTGCGCTGCAAGGCGACCAGGCGGCAGCCGACGCTGCTGCGGCGGCTGGGCTCGGGGGGCAGCGGGGACCGGACCGCGGTTGTGCCCCGCTCCCTGGCGGTTGCTGCAGGTGGAGGAGGCGGCTGACGCAGGGTCAGAGGGCGCGGCCGCGGCATGGTTGGCGCTGACACGCAGCACTTGCGCCGGCAGGTTTGCGCTTGTGCGGCCATTGCCCTCCTGCTGTTGGTCCTGCTGCACCGTGCTGGAAGAATTTGGGGTGGCCTGAGCGGCGTCGTTTGGGCCTGTTGTTGCTGGTTGGGCGTCAGGTGGCACCAGGGTAGCAGCAGCTGCTGCTCCGCCCGCTGTTGGTGCAGAAGTTGGTGTCAGTCCGTAGGCTTGCCGGTTCGGGGACTGCCTGCCTGCTGTACCTGCCGTTGGCGCTGCGGCAGCGAGCCGTCGGGCCTACGGCAACATGGGGACACCAAAACAGGGATGATGCAGGTGCGCAAGCACACCCCATGCCGCCTGCTACACAGTCGGGTACAAACGAGGCATTGAGCAACCCAAATGCAAGCTCAGTATAGGTCCAATCTTTCCCAACCCGCACCTGGCTTTCCGCCAATACGGAGCCCATCCGCATGTCGCACGAGTCGGCGCCCATGGTGTATCTGCTGCCTTCCCGCCCGCTGCTTGCCACACTGTCTGCTCTTGAACCTCTCCGCCAGCTGCTGCCCTCCGCTGCGGGGGTGGAACGGTTCAGCTGGGCTGCGGCAGCTTCAATGGCAGCGGCGAAGCCCATGCTGCTGGCGTGGACGCTGTCCCTAGGCTCCATCGGCGCTGCAAGCGCCCCCGTCGCCTCCAGCATCTCGCCTATCCTGACCAACACCTCCGCGTTCACCCGCTTTGCCGCTGACCGGGGCGTTGCCTGTGCACGCGCTTGGGCGTCTGCGTCACGGAGGTACTCGTAGGCCCGTGCATGCACGCGGCGCCTCCACTCCGGGCTGAGGCGCGCGTATGCCTCCTGTATCTGCTTCTCCATCTTCTTTGTAGCGGTCGTAAGGAGCGGCGTGTCATGCACGTCAGGCCTCTCGCTGCACTGCTGGTCGATGAGCTGCAGCAGCCAGTCAGCATCCCTCATGCCAGCAGCCGCCTTGTTGAAGGGCAACGGCATCGGAGCGTCATCGCCGCGCTCGCCAGTGGCGGGAGTTTTCGGCTCATCTTCAGCGCCCATGCGGGGAGAAGGTGGGCACGGTGCGCCGTGGCCCTCTTGTTGTTGTTGGTGTTGCTCCTCGGCTCCCGGGTCCTGCTGCTGCTCATGCTGCTCTTGTTGCTGAACCCCCTCCTCTGGGTCCTTCAGCGCTTTGGGGACGGGTTCAGAGGTAGCACACCCGTGCTGAGGCAGCTGAGGGGAGGGGGAGGCGCCCGCATTGGCGGGATTTGGGGATGGTCCGTCGCCAGCATTGGGGGACACCGCGGTAGGTGTCAAGGTGTAGGTATCATCGACGTCCGGCTTGCTGCCATCCAGAGCGGTTGCGGATATAGCGACAGATAGCCGTGACCCTGCAGTGCATAAAGGGAACCGGCGTGAGCATATCAGTGAGCAAGGACTCCGGCAGCACTTGTCCAGAATGGGTTGTGGTACGCCTGCGGCTCACCTCCAGCCACAGCTTGAGTCCGTTCTGTGGGGCTGCCAGGGGGCCCTAGCGGAGCCCCTGCGCCACCAGCTCCCTGCAGGCACCAAGTGATGTATCAGCAGTGTGACCAGCGAAGGGCTTGCAGGTTGACGCAACACCCCGCCTAGGAAAGGAGGCAGACCTTGGAGGCTGGGCTCGCGTGCGCCGAGTTCAGCACCGCGTCGCAGGGCACCGGTAGCATCCACACCCGCTCAGCTGCCTCGAAAGATGCCTGAATTTGTAATAAATAGGTCACTGTACGTTCGTGGGCTACATCCTGCAAGGCTGCTTCCCAGGGCTGCATGAGCGCTAGCTCCTACCGTATGTGACAGGCTTCGCCGCGGAGTGCCATCTGGAGAATCGCTACCATTAAATAGGCCTATGTCAGCAGCTACATTCGTGGCGGAATCAAACCGCTCAGCGTCAAGGGAATCGGCCATTTGCCGATGGGGACAGCGTTACTACATAGCTAAAACACAAGGTGGAAGCTTATCCATAGCTTGTATGACGAGTAATTGTATTGTCTGGTCAGCACCAGCCCAGGTCATGTCTGTCGCATGTTCAAAATGTCAAACCGGCCTTGGCTGCGCGCTACGAGAGATAGGAGAACCTGCGTGGTTATGTACTATCGGCCCACGCCACTGTTATGAGAGCGGAAAGCAGGGCAGCCGGGCGTGTTTGGTCTCGGAGACGTGCTAACATGCAAGCGGTCAGCGGTGCTCACGACCGCTATAGGTGTAGTGTGGGAGAAATTGAGTTTCAATATGTTGTGCATGTGAACTGGGACAACCATTTGGACTAGCGGGAACGGGGACGCGCAGTCACTATCCAGGCATTAGGCGAGTGGCGACAGCACGGACAATGGGCATCCTCTTGCGAATATCCAAACACGCATGAGGATACAACGCCACTTATAGGGTATGTGATTGCGTGTGCAGGCCCTCGCTGCGGAGCCGTGACCACGGCTCACACTGCCACGTGTCAGCCCGAGACAGGATGCCATGGCTCTCAGCAAGCATAGACATGTCTGGCCGGCCAGCCAGCGTCCGGCTGCATGAGGTCATGCATCATGTAAGCGCTAATCGGCTTAGGTGTGCTGCGCCTCGGTTCTGCAGGCCGCAGCTGGTCGCAGCAGTGTGGTGACCCCACCCCGGCCTCGCCCAAGTCCATGGCAGCGTGCTGGTATTTCGGAGTTCACATTCCTTCCACCTCAGCCCCGCCAGTCCAGTGGCCGACCCGAGGCAGAAAGCCCTCGTTGCCGCTGCCTCGTTGACAATCACTTGAACCAACTTTGCGTACCGTCTCGTATCCCAAGACAATGTACAACCAGGGTTTGTGCTGGAAGACAGCACAGCAGGTATCAGGGGATGGCAGGGATGTCAACACTGCAACAGTTCAGGCTTGGCAAGTCGTGTCAAAGTTACGCCCCTGCAACCGGGACCATGTCGGTGCATGTAGTATCAGGTGTATCATCTCTCAGGGGCATGGGCCAGCAGGCCCGCTTCCGCTGCGGGCAATGGTTGCGCGGCACATGCAGGGAGTTCCTCAAAAGCAGTCCGAAGGCCGCCGTACGGTTGTGACTACCATACGGTGCAACATGCCGGAGCGCGCTTAAGGGAGCGTGCCCAATACGTCCGGTGTACGCGTAGCTGCTGCAGCAATGGCGGACGTTGGCGGGGCCGCTGAGCGGCTGTTGCGATGCACTGACGAGCTTATCGAGGCGCTGCCCCGGGACAGTACCATCGCAACAGACAGCAGGAATGCGGCAGTAACAAACGCTTTTGATGACAGCCTAAAAGCTGTGCAGACGCTATGGGGGCGTTCGCAACCAAACCGCAACGCTGCTGCGGGCCATTCGGAGCGGAACGCCTTCGCGAGAGCTTGGATCACCCCGTACGTTGATCGGAAGTTGTTTCCTCGTATGGAAGCGCTCCTTGTCACCGCAAAAGGGCAGGTGGCGGTCGCGACCGACGAGTCAAGCCCTGCTGCGTCCAGGTGTGCGCACATCCCCTTCCTTCGGCTAGCCAGCTTTGCTTGTGTGCTGCGCACCGGCGCATTTGTAATATCTGCAGCAGCGTGTTGGTTACATAGCTTGACCTGCAATCGCTCCAGTTCGGATGCCTCCGCTGGCCACAACCGCTTTTGTCCAGGAGACCCGGCCAAACCCGAGCACCACGACCAGTACAGCCCCGCTCACAGTCAGCGCACTATTTCGCCCCCTCCGCGCAGAAGCAGCCCTAAATCGCCTCGTGCGTACTCCCCTACTGTCTTTTTCGCCAGGTGCAACGCGGCCCTCATTGCCAAATATGCGACCGCGGCCGCCATGACCCTGCTGGACTTCGCGTGCACCGCGGCCGTCGACCTGAAGCCCAACAGCAGGGGCGACGGAGAGCTGATCAACAGCGTCCTGTCAGCCATGGGGCATAGGAGGCTCATGTCGGCCGTTGCAGACGCCGCAAGGGGGATGAGCGCCTGCGTGCCTGTCCTCGGACACCGCCGGCGCCCAAAGGCCTGACCAGGAGGGGCCGTCGCACCCGGCTCTGGGGAACGCCTTCATCAACACCACGTGCGCTGCGCTGGCTCGTTACGCGGCGCTGACGGGACAAAGGGTGGTTGACATGCTGGCGACACCTGTTCCCCGTGGCGGCGGCGGGCGGTTGAACTTTGGCGTCGTGCTCCGGATGGCGTCTCCAGTCGTGGACGCGCTAGACAAGACGCAGCTGCTGGCAGCTGCCGCGTCCGCCGTGGTTGACAGCCCGCACCAACCAACCGCAGACAGCACCCTCCCGCCGGACGCTGCCGACATGGTCTACAGTGACGTGCGCCGCACCGCAGTCCACGCGGCGACGGCCGTGTTCCTGCTCTCCTTGTCCAGGAGCTCCCTGGCGGATCGCGGGGGCCGTGAGGGCCGAGAGGCCCGGCGGTTGGAGGCCGTGCTGTTGCGCGTGGTACGGCACGAAGCGGTTCAGCGGCTGCAGGTGGCGCTCCTAGACCAGCTGGCGGTGCACGCGGGCATGGGGGCAGAGCTGGAGCCTATATGGGAGCATGGGCAAGAGGAGGACCCGGGACAGGAGGGCCAAGGTGCTGGGGCCCAGCAGGGCCCCGGCCAGCGGAGGGCGCAGCAGCAGGAGCAGCAGCAGCAGCAGCAGGCTGGGTCGGCAGAGTCCTGGACGGGCAGCAGCGGCGCGTGGTGGTTCGCGCGCGAGGAGGCGAAACGGGGCCAGCTGCTGGGCCTGTTGAGGGTGTGGCGGGGCAGGGCCCGGAGGCGCAGACGCGCGGCCGCACGGCTGAGTGGCTCGAGGACTACCACTGCCAGGTGGTGTTCTCGCTGTGCGACTGGTCGATCGCGACCAGTGAGCTAGCAAAGGCGGCGGGCGTGCCGGCTCGGCCGCCGCCGCTGCTGGTGGCGCGGCTTGCTGCGCGTGCGGCGGAGGCGCTGTGCAGGCTGTGCCGCGGGGAGGGGCTGGATGGCGCGTACGCGCCCGCGCCGGAGTGGTAGTTTGCCGCCAGCGAGGTTGGTATACTGCACTTCTGTACCCCTGGGCACCCTACAACCGGGGAGTTGACTATCCTAGCAGGCTGCTTGCTCGATGAAAGCATGATTTTGTGCATGCGACATGTTTGCTGTGAGCACTGCTAGGATGGCGGAGGCTTGTTAGCAGTAACCGTAACCGTATGGCGCGCTGCAGACACTTGTGGAGGATCTGGTGCCAACGGAATACGAGGCGGTGTTGCAGTCCGTGGCGACGGCCCAGGCCTGCCTGCCGTACTGGCTGGAGGCGGCCGGTTGGGCGGCAGCGCTGCTGTCAGACGCAACGGCGGCGACCATGGGGAGACTGCCCGCCACCCCGCGCACGGCAAGCGTCCGTAACGCCCAAGCACTGGCGGTAAGACACGCAGGCGGATTTGTCAGACGGTGGTACGGCCTGACGGTGTGTAAGTACTGCGCACGTTGAGTAGTTGTGCACTTGGAGAAAGTGGGCTATGCAGTACTGTGGCATGTCAATGTGGTGTATGCGCGCCGCGGGTACTGGGTACGTACTGGCCCAAAGGCTTGGCCGCAACAGGGCGATCGTCATGCCGCTTACCGGTATGGCACGTGCCAAACGATGTCACGTGCCGAGCCAAGCTATGAGCACACGTGTGAGCGGCTTACCCTTTGGGTTTATTTTTGTACGTTGTGTCGCAGATGGTGCGAAAGGGCTCAGAGGCTTCCACGCTGGAGGGCATGCTGTCGAAGATTGGCACTCGGGCCAACAACGATGCCTTGGTAAGCACGTTGCAGGTGGTGAGCTTTGCACAACTCCAAAGGCGTTTCGTAGTTGACCGCCTATGCGCCGGCAACCGCAATCCGTGTGGCTGCACACGCCTCAGGGGCCCTTCGCATTTGTATTGCCCTTCCCTGTGCACTTACATGGTGACACACGTTCCCTTCCAGGCTTCAAAACCCTCTCGGCCAGCGCGCAATTCGAGGTGCACTGCCGCCTGTTCCACTGCGGCCTGGCCGCCAGCCTAGACCACACCCTGCGCCTGCTGTACAGTGGACAAGACAGCGGCCTGACGGGGGTCGACAAGCTGTTGCGAAGACCACCATGTCCATGGTCTCGATCCTGTGGCTAAACCTGGCGCCCTTGCTGCCGCCGTACGTAGCAGCACCAGCTTCCGATGACGAAACCGGCAGCTCTGGCGCTGCAGCGGAGTCCGACAGCGGTGCAGGCGCGGGCGGGGCGGGGTCAACGGACCAGATAGGCCTGCTGTACACGCTGGCGACAGGTGACAGAGCACGCTGTGGAGGTGGTGGCCTGGCTAAGCTTCGCGATGGAGGGCGTGGAGGGCCACCTTGGGTGGAGGGTTCAGGCTGCCCGGGGGGCAGCCGTTGCCGAGGCAGGCGACGGGGGCGTCATTGGCGCTACCACCTGGCAGACCGGCGCAGCGTGCGTGGACGAGGCGCACGAGGCGCTGGCCCTGGCGGCGAGGGCGGCGTGCAACCTGGCGGCGCCGCTGGCGTTGCAGCTGGCGGCGGACCGAGCAGCAGCGGCAGCGAGAGGGCCAGCCGTACGCCGGTCCAGGGCACGTGGCACGCAAGCGGCGGTGGAGGGCAAGGGCACGGACTGGTGTGGCTTGCTTGGCGAAACAGCCATCCGCAAGCTGCTGAATTGCATGGCTGGCTGGTGGCTGCCCCCTCTGCTGCTGCCTCCAGCGCACCTGCTGGCCTGCCTGCCGCACCGGCTGCTAGCGGCGGTGTATGCGCTGGCGGAAGCGCTGCCTGCAACCGAGAGCGTTAAGGCGGAGCTGGAGGGTGCGATTTGTGCCCTGCTCCCCATGCTTTCGTCGCACAAGACGCTGAGCGGCCGCGTGCGCAGCTGGCTGGCGCCGAGGCCCCCACCAGGCGCCTCCTGCAGCACCAGCAGCGCCAGCAGGAGCGGCGCCGGTGGAACGGACGCTGATGCCCTTGCCGGGTGCTTGGAG
>QAXN01000767.1:625-27525 GCA_004335795.1 Chlamydomonas sp. 3222
TGCAGCGCCCAGTCGCTGCCGTTCACTCCCCACCGTCCACACTCCTCCCAGTCGCTGCCGTTCACTCCCCACCGTCCACACTCCTCCCAGTCGAGCCAGCCGCGCAAGGACAGCGCAAGGAAGGCGGACCGAGACTCGAAGGGGCAGCCAGGGGCGTGGACATGACGCGGGTGCCCCAGGCGTTGCGTGCTGGGTACACACGGCGAAACACTGGGTCACGACCGAGCGGAGGTCGATGAGGGCGTTGGGCTGGACACGTTCCAAGGCGTGGGCTTGGGGGAGGTGGTTAGGGCGGTTGGAGGCAGGGTACTCAGAAGCGATGTAGCCACCGTATGTACCGCGCCCATGACGGGTGCGTTGGACTGCAATTACAGGGCTGGGAGAAGGGTGCCCACGCGTACCATATCTCGGGAGGTAGGGCCCAGCTCGCTGAAGACGGCGGCCGACACGTCGCACAGATGGGTGGTTGTAGACCGGGTGCCAAAAGGACGGGACGGCCAGGTGATCGCCAGCGAGATAAGTACACACCCGCTGGGCCGTGACACCGCTGAAAGTAGGGTGATCAGGGGCGGGAGGAGGGGGTGGGGTGGGGTGGGGCGAGTGGCACCAGAGGCTGGAAGAGGAGCGGGGAAAGGGTTGGGGGCGGGGAGAGGAGGGAGAGTACGGCGGTGGAGAGGTGTTGAGGAGACGAAGTCGGCAGATCGACAAGGTGGATGATGTAGCAATACCCAACGCATACCATTGTTCAGGCGCCTGGAAAGAGATGTCGGTGCTGCAATGACGCTGTCTGTTACGTCGAGGTATGCTGTAGCGCTGCTGGGCTGACAAGTGTTGTAGGTTAGTAAATGGAATGGTATTGGATGTGGGGTGGGGGCGTAGGTGCTGGGAGATGGACAGCGGGGCAGGCGACGACGGGAGGTGAGGGGTGGCGCGGGGATGGAGCGTTGGGTGGCGCAGCTACAAAGTAGCAGGAAGGCGGCGGTAGCGCGAACGGGGGGTGGGGCATGGATGGGAGGTGGAAGGCGGCAACGCGCATGGGGGAACGGGGAGGGGGAGCGGGTCTGTGGCCGCGCCCCACGCCGGGAGGTGGGGACGGTGGCGGAGGCGGGTTGGGTCAGGATGCGAACGGCAGTGGGGACGGCGGAGGGGCTGAGAGCATGGCGGCGCATGTGGCTCATAGGAAGGTGTCGGCTGCAGTCACAGACAGCGGGCCGGGGCGCGAGCCGCGTGGAGCGCCAGGGTGCGGCCGTGCCTGGGGGCGGGTGGGGACGGCTGTCAGGCGCCCTGCCCTCCACAAGTACCTTGACACTGCAAGCTTGGCGCCCCACGAACGCGTTGCATGCACTAGCACAGCTGCGCTACGTCTGTGCGGTACGCAAGCTCATGTCCGTCTCACAACCGCTTACCTGCTGTGCGCCCACCCACGCCGACCTGCAAAGGCGGCAAGCCACGGCACCAGCAAGTATCTGTTGGGCTTGCTGACCCGAATCAGCAACAGTCTATACTCCACTGGATTCGAAAGCTGGTTGAAGTTGTTCCCGTTGGCAGCGCACGACCCCGTGCCCACGAGGCAGCCTCCTGCCACCAGCTGCAAGAAGCCGCGCGGGACAAGCAACAAGATGCTACGAGCGGGCTGCAGTGTTCCTTGGTGCATTTGTAGGGCCTCACCACGCATTCAAACAACCTTTGGCGATTGGAAGTCACGAAAAGCGCATCGCATACAGAACGCACGCCCTCTGGGTTCTCCGAACGTTTAGCGTAGCACTAAGCATAACGATCGTTATATGCACAACGAGAAGGCAGTAGGCAGGCTGGCGGGAGCGCTGGCAGGTCACGCGGCAATCGCCACTCGGTAAGGCTACCAAGACAGCATGAACTACACTCTTGCAGCAGTAGCATAACCTGCAATGTGGTGGAAGCATTGTGTTTCAGCGCATTCGTCCGAAACTCCGAATCGAGCCTCGTACGCGTCGGTTGTCAGGTGGGGTCCGCCCGTCGCCCCCGCTACTGGTCCCACGGCGGCCCAAGAAGCAGAGCATACCCGACGACGCCTGTCATAACAACACATCTTACACGATAGTACTTACAGAGTATACACTCGCTCTTACAGGCTTGACATTCGCCACGAGTAACGTCGACGACCATGTCAAAGTTCAATGCCTCCAGCAGCGCCAGCCTGGCACTGCTCATGCTGGTCTCGATTCCGCTGACCATATGCACGGCGTTCCTGGCAATGCTGGCGTTCCCGCTCTTCATGGTGCTGGTGGCCTTGTCCGCGGCCGGGCCGTTCTGCCGGGGCCTTCACGCGTGCGCGCATCTGCGTATACATGAGGTGATCTAGGGAACTTAATGATATGCTAGTGGGCCCCAACAGCCTGCACGGGCTGCCGCGCTCCTCATTTCCACGCTTGATGACCCCTTCCAGGCACCCTCCCAGTCGCATTCTGGCTTGGTGCCTGGAAGAGGAAAGGCTGTCATGTGTGCCAGTGCTGCTGTTCAATGATGCTGCACAACGCTCTGAGGCGCGTCCCGGCAACTGTCTCGCAGGCACTGGCGGCCGGTCCGGCTTGTGGCAACTCAGGACGCGGACGCTTGCCCCCTCCTTCGAAGCTACGCCCGCTTTGGAAACCAAGTGCGCACGGGCAAGATCCCATGGGGCTGCCGGAGCACCGCAGCTGCGAACAGCAGGAGTCTGCGCCTCCACTCAAGCACTGCGTGTCAGGCCAGGTGTGTAGGGTTGCGAGGGAACGCAGCACTCACAAACGCCCGCACTTGCTAGTGTGGTCATGCTGCAGCCCACAAAGCAGCTGTTGGCAGTTGACGGGCATGGAGGCCGACGCTGGGGTGCCCGTGACGACATTTACTGGAAGGCACTTGCCCAGCGCGCATGCTCCTTGGCCCTCCTTGACCCCACTGAGCGTACCGACCTGTTTCTGTTCTGCACGCAGACACGACATGCCAATCCCCTTGCGGTCCACGTGCCGCAGCCCTGCCTCAGTCCAGAACTGGTGCTGCTCTCCCCAGCATCCCCCCTGCCCTCGGACCTGCCAGCTGGAGCCTCTCAGCCCACCTCGCCAGCTACCCCGACCCAGCGCTGCAGCATCGAGCAGAGCGTACGCGGCAGCCATGCACACGCAGCCCTCCCCTCGCCAGTGCTGGCAAGCCACAGCCCCCAGGGGCCTATCGCCAGCAGCTCGCCGTCCTGTGCCCTCAGCAACTCGCGCCCACCATCTCCGCATATGCCGGCGCAGCGCCTGGACCGGCAGGGTGCCACAACCGCGCGGGCGACAGCTCAACCGGCCCACGAGCCAGGGTGCGAAGGCACAGCGGGCGAGCCCTGTGCCCCACAGCCCCTGCTGGACGGCAGCTTGCTGGCCACGTGCAAGGAGCTGGGCGCCCTTGGAAAGGTGTGTGCAGCGGATCTGGCATCCCGCACACCGCCTCACTTACAGCTGTGACGCTTACCATGCCACCAGCTCACTACTCCTTGCATATCTTTGAGCTTACTCCCCCATCGGCCTGGCTGCAGGGCGCTTACGGAGTCGTGGGCCGCGTCCGGGTGACCCCTGCGTCGGGGCCCTCCTTCGAGGCGGCCCGCAAGCGTATTCCCGTGCACGATGCCGAGTCCCGCAAGCAATTCGAGGCGGAGGTGGACGCCCTCAAGGCCGGGCTGGGCTGCCCCTACGTCGTGCAGCTGCTGGACGCCCGATCCACGGCCAGCCACCACGAAATACTCATGGAGCTGCTGCAGGGGGGCACGCTGGAGGATGAGCAGGTGGGCTGGCCCTGGGGCCTGGGGGGGGGGGGCGGGCAGGGGGCTGCACGGAGTGCCGCTGTTGCCCACAACTGCGTGCACCAACGCTGGGAAGGGAAGGCTGAAGGTTGGTAAACGTGGCGGGGCAGGGGGCTGCGAATAGGGGCAGGGGAACCCGTGCAGTGGATGTGTTGTGCATGGGTGTGGCAATATGTGCCGGAGTTACATGTGCGCGTCAGGTGTTGCAGCCCAATGCGCTGTACTTGGAGTGCCTGCGGTACCTTTCCTCACTCGCCTTTTCCTGTTTGCTGCGCCTCCTATCGCGCGCCCGCAGATGTCCGCTCCCCGCTTCCGGCTCCCTGAGGAGCGCGTTCGGTCTGTCGCCGTGGACACGCTCCGAGGCCTAGTGTTCTTGCACGCCCGGCAGGTGTGCTGCCGCGATGTGAAGCTGGACAACATCATGTTACGCCGTAAGGGCGGCCAGGCCGTGCTGGTTGATCTTGGGCTGGCCTGCAAGGCCGACCCAAGCGGCACGCTCAAGGGCCGTGCGGCGCAGCTGGGAGGCGTGGGGTCCATGAGCAACATGGCGCCCGAGATGCGGGGGGTCCTCAAGGTGCCCGTCGCTGCGCCCTCGGGCAAGGCGGGCAAGGCGCGGGAGCAGCGGGTGCCCATCACAGTCAAGTGTGATGTGTTCTCCTTAGGCCAGTCCCTGGCGAACTCGACCGGTGTCCCTATGGCTGACATCAAGAGCGCGCCGCTGCGTGACCTCGTGACGCAGCTGGTGGCGAGGTGGCCCGACGCACGGCCGAGTGCTGAGGCGGCCCTGCAGCACCCCTTCCTGGCGGCGGCGCAGTAAGACACAGGCAGTCGTCGTGGGGGCAGGGGGGCGGCAGCGCAGTGCATGGGTGGAGTCAGGATGGCGCGCATTGCAATGCATCAGAACGAGGGCGAGGGGTTTTGTGCATGGTCTGCAGCGCACTGCAGGATTGCAAGCTGTGCAGCAGGCGTACTCGTTCGGTACACGTGCATGGTGCGCAAGAAGGCATTCTACCGTGGTGGTTGGTACGGTGTAGGCGGTTTGGAAGACATTGAGAATAGTCGAGGCAGGTTGCATTCTGTCTCCAGGCGGTGTGGGAACCATCCTCAGCACTGTGGTGCTCGAGACAGTACCGACTTGGTTGCTGTCTTGCTCATATGTTAATCTACTTTCATATGTTAATCTACTTTCTTTATGATCAATTTAGAGTGTGGCACCGCCAACCAGTCAGTAATGTGTTCAGGACCAGTCAGGTTTGTGTGGCCACGCCAGGTAGCTGGCCGTGCCTGTGCAACAGAATGCCACAGGAGTGGTGCCACATACTGTTCAACCCCTTGCAGGCCTGGCATCGAGTGAGCTTTGTACCTGTAAGACACCTGCAGTACATGCTTCCGCAAATCTGCGCTCACAGCTTGCTCCCGTCGCTGCAGGGGCACGCATGCTGGTTGCCTCGCCTGGCCTCGTTCACGATAGAGGATGCAAGGGCTGGTATATGTACCAGTCTAATTCCAAAGCCGTGGCTGGTATGTTATTGCAACATGTTATGCTGGGCCGTGTTTTGCTTGGCTTGGCGGAAATTTTCAGCCCTAGAGCCCCGAATCAGGTGACTTTGACCTATTTTGACCCGTACGCGCCGGGGAGTCTCCACAACGTACAGTACCACCGCTGTGGAAGCTGCCCACCCCGTCACGCAAAGCATGCAGTTATACACGTTCCTAGCATGGCTCAAAGTAATTCCCCAAGCCACCCGCAACTTCCATACGTGTACAACCCACGCACCTTTGCCAAGTGTCACCGCTGTGTTGGTGTGCCTCTTCATGAGCGGCAACAGCAGCGATGCGGCGGCAGTGGCCGTTGGGGCCTGGCACAACCGATGGTGCAGGGCACTATTGCCCATATGTACGGCATGCTGCAAAAACTGCTTAGGCACGCGGCGTTACGCGTGGCATCCTTAAGCTGTTGATGCTTCCGGGTGGAAATTGCACGTGCCAGCAGCAGGCCAGGCCAGTAGCCCCTTTCCAGTGCGCAGGATCGGCAGTTAGTGCCCCTACCAGGTACACTGGGTTTGGACTTTTGGTGGCGCTGAACTGCTCATGCTTACCGGTGCTTGCCGGTGCTGGTCGGGCTTTAGACTCCCGCTGGCCTGTTCCTTCCCGTGTCCTTACCTGTTGGCCTGCGACAGACGGGAGGTACGAAACACGCTTTGTCGAATAGTCTCACACGTGGGGGAAGCTGAGTGCAGTGGCGGACGTGAGCAAAGGAGATTGTGGTATTTGATATGGGCTGAATCAAGTTGTTGGTTTGCGTTCGGGAGCAGATGGAGTGTGCGCAGGGGCACGGGCCCGCACCCTTCAGCCCTGTACGCGGGGAGGACGGACAGGCAGCGCAGATGCGCAGTACTCCAGGGACGCCCACTCTCGCACACTCGCACCCTCACTCCTCCAGGTCATTGCACCTGCTGGAAACGTTCACGCTTGTACCACAGCGGCACAACGTGAACATAAGGCACGTCCACCAATCGAACCTGTGAGGCAGCGATACCCGAATGACTACGCTGGAGCATTTATTGAGCTAATTAGTATCCTCTGTCATCGACACGCGCTGAGGAGTGCGGGCCTGCTGGGGTGAGCCGGGGGCGGGAGACCCATGCGAGGCAGTTGATCAGGAGCTGGCACTGCGCCACAATCCTGGAGCACGAAAAATAAGAACTAACTATGCGGCAATGCATGCTATTCTGTATATGTTATAATATAGGTGGGCGCAGCGGCACTTTGCACGCCGCTTGTTGGCACGCCCGCTGCGTGCACGTCGTGGCGTCACTGGATGGCTGGGCTTGCTTGTTCCTGGAGCTGGATCTGGGCCGGAGCCAGAAGTACGAATACCCTGGTATGACAACCTTTCCAATGAGCGACGCACGCACCTGGGCAGTTGAAGGACCCGGCTGTGCGAAGGGCGCAGAGTGAGGTACGTGGAGGTATGCATTAGGGAAGCTGTGTGTGCCGCACTTCCTAAACAGATGTCAGCTGTTTCCACACTATGCGTCGTGGCACCACACAGGTGGGCACCGGTATGAATGCAGCGACGCTTGAGCACTGGAATTCAGAATTCCCGACATAGGCTTGTTCCATGCTGTCAGGACGTAGTATCTGAGGCAGCGACCGTGTGCACCACCAGGCACCAGGCAGGAGGGTCAGGTGGGTGTGGGTGAGCATTGTGCGCGGGAAGGCTCTTGCAGTCTACTGGGTCTGCCCTTCAAGCGTTCCATAGGTGCATGGGGGCGGTATGCGTGCGGTGGGATGCAAAGGGCGTCTGCAAGCAAAAGGAGCTTCACACGAGCGATTGGGACGCACAGGTAGGGCGTGTCTGGCAGGGTGGGCCGGCAGAGGGAAGCACGGTCGCATAAACTTGCGGGTAGGGGCATGGCAGGTGAGTTGTGACATGCAAAGCAGCAGCGGCAGGGATTGAGGTGGGGGATCGGCGGATCGCAACTCGAGGTGAGATTTCAGGGCACGGGTGCAAGGTCCCGGGTGTGACCATGCCTTACGCTCACGCTGTGTGTTGTGGTGTATCGTGCTGGCGTGCCCTGTGCCGCATCCACGCCCTGGCCCGGTTCCACGGGTGCAGGGGGGTAGGCTCCACGCCCAGGCGTAGTTTAATGACGGCGCCGGGCACAGGACGCACACCAAACTACCCCCCTTGGCCGGGGCTGGATGCGCACAGGGCTCCCATGCACGGCATGCCACATGCACAGGGTGGCGGTAGGTGGTGGCGGCGGCGGCGTGTTGTTACGGTAAGGTGCAGGGGTGGGCGGGGGAGGCAGGGATGCTGGGACCTGGGAGGGAGTGACCGGGGCGTGGGACAGGCGCTGGGGTGAGTGCCGGTGCACAGGGGCAGGTACAGGGTCTTGGGAACACGGCAGCGCCGGGGCGTGAGCAGTAGGGGCTGCCCTGGTGACGTCATGCGGACAGGATGCGGAGGCCAGGTGGGTCCTCAGGCAGGTGGTGTTCCACATGCAAGCAAGCAATGTAGGAAATTATAGTACTGGTGTCTTTGAAGTAAGCCTGGGCCCGTGGGCCCCAAGGCATTATGTCATGTGGGGTGGGGTACGAGTCACAGACACGGCGACCATGTGCATCACAGGGCAAAGAGGGAATATGGGTGTATTGGTGGGTTGGTGGGTGGTGTGGGTGGGCTCATGCGGTGTGCTGGGTCTGTCTTGGGGATCAGCGGGGGATTACTGGGACGAGGTGTGGTGGTACTCAAGTGAATGAGAGCTGTGCTTGGGTGGAAGACGAAACGGGCTGTGGATGAGCCGCCGTACACCTTTCCAGAAGAACGTGTGTGGCTGGGGCGTTGACGATGTGCATGGGGCGCTTGGAGTGAGGGTACATTACAACAAGGGCAGTGTGTGTCTTGACAGCGGCTTCACACGAGCGATTGGGACGCACAGGCAGGGCATGTCTCGTAGTGTGGGCCGGCAGAGGGAAGCACGGTAGCACAAGCGTGCGGGTAGGGGCATGGCAGGTGAGTTGTGACATGCAAAGCAATAGCAGCAGGGATTGGGCTAGGAATGGCCACTTACGGTAAGGATCCAGGGCACGGGTGCAAGGTCCCGGGTGTGACCATGCCTTACGCTCACGCTGTGTGTTGTGGTGTGTCGTGCTGGCGTGCCCTGTGCCGCATCCACGCCCTGGCCCGGTTCCACGGGTGCAGCAGGGGGGTAGGCTCCACGCCCAGGCGTAGTTTAATGACGGCGCCGGGCACAGGACGCACACCAAACTACCCCCCTTGGCCAGGGCCGGATGCGCACGGGGCTCCCATGCACGCCATGCCGCATGCACAGGGTGGAAGTACCGTAGTACTGGGCGGCGGCCGGCGTGTTGTTACGGCAAGGTGCAGGGGTTGGCGGGGGAGGCAGGGATGCTGGGACCTGGAAGGGAGCGACTGGGGTGTGGGACAGGCGCTGGGGTGAGAGCCGGTGCACAGGGGCAGGGACAGGGTCTTGGGAGCATGGCAGAGAGTGGTAAGCCGTGCTTGGGTAGAAGATGAAACGGGCTGTGGATGAGCCGCCGTACACCTGGGACGCGCGGGCAGGGGATGTCTGGGAATCTGGCGGTAGTGTGCGTGGGCCAGCAGAGGAAGCACGGTAACACAAGCATGCGGGTAGAGGCATGGCAGGTGGGTTATTGCGTGCGAGGCACCAGGGGCAGGATACGTTCTTCTGAAACCCTAACACTTGAACAATAGGCTACGCCGATGGTGGATGACGCACATACCAGCTTTGTTGCGCGTGCGTGCGACAAAGGGCAGGGTAGAGTCCATATTTGTAGGTTGACACTCGGTCTCTAAGAGCCAACGTCCATGAAATGGATTACTTGCATAAAATGCGGCATCCCACGTGCATCGCGAGACAGGGGGCAAGGAGAAACGGAAAAGGGGAGCTTGCGGCACAGGGTTGATGGTGAGCGAAGGAGGTGCAGGTGGTGTGGGGCGGCTGGGTGCATGGCATCAGGGGATGCAGTGGTGGCACTGCGTGGCCGTCTGCGGCCGGTGAGGGAATTGGAAGGAGGGGCCATCGTGGCTCGTGAAGCGCACAGTTTGGGGAGGTAGCAAGGGTTGTGGGGGGCAGGTACGCCAGCGGCATTGCAGATGTAGACCATACCGACGACGGCGGCACAGGAGCGGCAGTAACGTGGCTGCGACGACTGCACCTGAACGCGCCAGACGTGCTCAACGGGAGCGACGTGCCTCAAGAGCTCGGTTTTGCACCACTTGGGTAAGTTCGTCAAGGCACAGGCGAATCAGGTGCGGCGGACTTGCCCCTTACTACATAGCACACACTTCATGATGGGCGGCCATTGGCTCCAATGAGCCTTTGATCCTCTCTTCTCGCTACGACTCCCGGTACGACAATCGGTCAAGTCCGCTCAGCCGGTGAAGGACTTGACAGAGGACTTCGGTCCACACTGTACAGCAGGCCACGCACGTAGTCGTACAAGCAAGGTCACAAACTGTAAGTGCCGATTGGTTAGCCACGTCGTGGACGCGCAAGCGCAAGCGTGCACGGAGTCGCCCTGCCATTGCGCGCGTGCATTTGCAGACTCAGCACAGGTATGAACATCTGGACGGTGGCGTGGGACCTTGTACACCCCACTGTGACGCTGGATAGGGCCAGGCGGAAGTACCACGTGTCCACATCGTCGAGGCGGCAGCGAGCGACGGGTGCAGGGGAGAAGAGGAAAGGCGTGCCCCTCGCAGAGCGTGGAGCGGAAAGGAAGGGACCGACCCACGGGCCCAGGAACCCCACGGACCTCTGCTGTCGCTGCACGGCAGCGTTGCAACGCTCGATATCGTTCCTGTAGCCGCTGTAGGTATGGTCGGGACCAGGAAGGATCGTGTCGTCCGCCACACCACCAGGAGTGAAGCAGATGCCAGATGCCAAAACGAGCACCAGTCACCTGACCGTGCTGCCCAGCTAATACCCTACATCACGCACGGTATGACAACTACCGTACCGCTCCGACCCCACACAGCGACCCAACCTGAAACCGTGTATCAAAGCCAGAAACTGGCCCAGGAGCGGCCCAGGGGAGACCCCATGCGTGAAACGGACGACTGGCCCATACAAAACATGCATTCAGGCACGCTGAGTGGCAAGTAGTAGTCTTTTAGGCAGATCTCGTAATACCAGTCGTTAATCGATATGCTTTTACGTTGTTGGCTTTCGTGGCTACAACCATGTAGAAACAAAGTGTGTGCTTAACCACGACTGTGACTGAGCTTCGCAGTCTCGGACACCTTTTATCAAGTGGTGTGAAGCATACGACCTATCGCTGCCTTAAGTTGCGGCTTGCCTGGCACAACAGCCATGCCGGGCGGAATGCCGGGGCCCTTGCGGGCTACGGAGACCGCGACGTGCCAGACGGGCTTGATTCACATCCATCATGCTGTAGGTTCTGCGTCCTGTCCATGAGGAGACTCGCACTGCTTCTGGTTTACCAGCAGCCCTCGTAACATGGCTACCTGCTCACCATTCAAACGTTGCTGCATTGCTTTAAGAAGACTGATAGGTGTCGCAATAAAAAACTTCCTGTGAGGCAATGTAAGGGCGGTGATCTGCGCGCACCTGTTGTTCCTCCCCCACGCCCCAGGCTGGCAACTACCCCGTGCCAAATGAACATGTCCAAGCGGGTCTGGGGAGCTCGGTGCAGAAGCCAGGGACCACTACGCCAGTAGCGTCAGAGGTTGTCGTCTTACCAGTACAGCCGCCCCCGCCACTGGACGGCAGCCTGCTAGCCACGTGCCAAGAGCTGGGGCTCCTGGGCAAGGTCGGTTACGCGCTGCTCTTAAGCTGCAACGTCCCGTGCCTGCTCGCCGCAGACGTGCACTTGGGGGCTCAGCTGTAAGCCAAGCCGAGACAATATATGCCTTGCGGGAACTGCTCAGCATCTGCAACTGGCGCCCCCGTGCTTCAGAGGCTCATGTGAGCCACCTTGTGCAATCCTCTTCTCCTGCAGGGCGCGTACGGCGTGGTGCACCGTGTCCTGGTCACACCTGCCGGATCCGAGCCCACCTTTGAGGCGGCCCGCAAGCAGATGCCCGTGGGCGCACTTGACGTGCACACGTTGTTTGTGGCGGAGGTGGACGCCCTCAAGGCCGGGCTGGGCTGCCCCTACGTGGTGCAGCTGCTGGACGTGCGCACCACATCCAGCCACCACGAGCTACTGCTGGAGCTGCTGCAGGGCGGAACTCTGAACGAGGAGCTGGTGGGTTAAGTGAAAGGGGGCAACGATGGGTAGCTGAGTCACGTCGTGTACATGTCTGCAAAGCCACTGCACTGCCATCGTGCCATGGCAGCTGTCCAGGGGTGCACCTGTTAGGTACCAGCGGGTTGCCTTTCAAATCCTGCGAGCCTGCATCGCCAGCCGATAGGGAAACATGTCTGTAGTAAGCAGCAGCGCAGCCAAGCTACCTGACATGCGCTTGCCTCCCTGCGCTGACCGTGTCTTGGCCCACCCTGCATGCCTGTACTGCAGACCTCCACACGTAGTGTGCGGCTGCCTGAGGCACGTGTCAGGGCCATCGCCCTGGACACCCTGCGCGGCCTAGCACACCTGCATGCCAGGCAGGTGTGCTGTCGGGACATCAAGATAACCAACATTATGCTCCGGCAAACGGGTGGCCAGGCGGTGCTGATCGACCTGGGGCTGGCGTGCAAGGCCAACAAGGCCGGCAGGCTGGCACCGGGGTGCCGTGGTGTGGGCACCTTCGGCCAGATGGCCCCGGAGATGCAGCCAGGCTGTCCGACACGTGCCGGTAGCCTCCTAGACAAGGCCGGCCGCATACAGAAGGCGATGCGCTTGCCGCCGCCGACAGTCAAGTGCGACGTGTTCTGCCTGGGCCAGACACTGGCAAAGTGCGCCTCGCGGAGCGGCCTGCGGCAGCTGTCAAGGGCACCGCTGCGCCAGTTCCTGGAGCGGCTGGTGGCGGAGCACCCGGACGAGCGGCTGTCGGCTGCGGAGGCCCTGCAGCACCCCTACCTGGCGGCGGCGTAGTGAGCGGGGCCGGCGACGGCACCAGGGGGTGGGCAGGGGACAGGGCTGCAGGGGCATGCACTATTTGAGAGAGAAAGCAGGGGACGGTGGGCTGGAGTGACAGCGAGGCAGGCTACTCTGTCGCAGCTGCAACGACAAACGCATGTGCGGCATCTAGGCTAAGTAACTAAAAAGGCTAGACTGTTGTACTTCAGTGCTCGTCGGTGTACCGTACACGGCTGGTGAGCCGGCCGGAAGTGTTCATGCTGATGGCCGCACAGACCAGGGTACTGCACAATGACGTGCTGCAAGCGCATGGAACAGTTAGTACCTGGACTGTTACCGGTATTGAGGCAGGCGAAATCCGTGCTGGGAATATTGAGTGCTGGGGCTCGTGGCCCTTCGTCGTATTGCGAATCCAAGCCGGTTGATTAGAGTTACATTTGGACAACCAGTAGACTCCGTGGTGCATGGTACTTACGTGAAACCAGTGTGTGCAGCGCACCGTAATAAGGCCCTTGCATGCTTCCAGGATTTCCAGCACAGGGCATGAAGAAGGCATCTGTGATCCACACGCAACAACGGCGGACACGTGGTAACCAGACCAGGGGAGCCCCCCTGATCAGGGGAGACCCCATTCCTGCCTAGCACCGCATTGGGCCACTTGCACTCCGAGCCTCCGATTGCACAGAGTAGCACCTGTCCGCAGAGCCACAAGAGACACAGGCAAAGCAGCGAATGCACATTCCATCTGGTTCCTACACATTCTTTGGAGCGCTTGGCATCACAGATCGTATCGTACCACAGCAGCAGCACCTCGCGCGCTGGTCAGTGGCTGCATTTAAGGCCACGTGCCGGTCGGTGTTTTGGTCAGTCTAAATCCAAGCCTTGCGGGTGCCGAAAGGAACTTGGACAGCGTCTGGTGCAGCCATCCGACCTCAGTACCGTGCCGTCATGGACGTCGCCCCAGAGCCGAGGTTGTGTTGCTTGTGCCATCCAAAATCATCGCACCGAACCCGCTGCACGGCCCACATGACTCACACCTGCCGCAACGGGCCTCCTGCACTCTCCTGTTGCGCCTCGTGCGCCACGACCTTAGGCAGCAACGCGGCCAGGCTCCCCTTCCCCTAGCCTCCCGATGCCATGCACGCCTTTTGCCATGCGCTGCCTGGCCATCTGCCGGCAGTCGTGCGGCAAATGGAACCTTAGTCCGCTCCGCCAGGCCCCACGCCATCGCCACCGTGCACATGCCATCTTGCCATTTGCTGCCCTACCACACCAACGGCTAGTCGTCCACACGCGCCGCAGTACCTGGGATACCATCGCCCGAAACGACTCGGCAAGTTACTGCCATGCTGTTGGCCGCAGCCCTTCAGTTCCCACTCACTCAATGTAACGCTTCCTGCCACCGTCCCCTCACCGGGGCACGCCGTTTCACGCTCCCTACGCACAACTCTCTGGCACGTGGCCGGCCCACCTTCAGCCTGTCGGGCTCCAGTCAACATGTCAATCAACACAATTGGGGCCACGCTCCATCTGCTTGCACGTAAAAACCTGCTCGACACTCCTGCCTACCGGTACTGTCTGCCGTCAGCCCTCTCCCGCCCCTCACCCGCTTCCCAATCCCAAGAACCCTGACCCTGACCCGATGCCCACCACCCGACCCACACCCCGCTCCCCATAAACCCATGCTGACCCCTCACCCGACCCGCATCCCCTTGACGTGGCTCTCCAGCCCGTCTAGGTCCTCCTCGTCATCCTCGTCCTCATCGTCGTCCTCAATCTCCTCCTCCTCGTCATCGTCGTCGTCGTCCCCAAACACCGCCGCCGCCTCGCCTGTGATTGCGCATGGGATAACACGAAAGCCTCAACGCTATGTGCGTGCTTGTAAGCTGCAGCTCCTTTGTGGCATGTCCGTTGTATCCCTGTAAGCACGGTCGTCTAGCGCATTGTCCCTCATGCGGCCGTCGCGTTGACGGGGGAAAGTTGGTGCACACCAATTTGCATGACTCAATGCTCAACAGCGGACATCGCTGCAGGGTATTGCCCGTGCACCGTGCACCAATTCTCACCATACCCAGGCCCTAATGACTGTGAGAACGGATGACGGGTGCGACAATGGCCCTGTCATGTGTTACGAATATACGTATCCGTAAACCAGGACCACGGGAAGGGCACTCACCGTCGTCGAGATTGAGGTGGGTGCCCGATGGCCCTGCCCCTGACCCTGACGCGCCGGCGCCGTCCGCCGCAGCCTCCTCCTCATCTGCGCAGCGCGACACAGCGGGACAGGAGTGTTACCTTTCGTGAATGCAGGCCGGACTCTTGGGCTAGGCAGTCCTAACAATGTGCGAAGGACGGCACAGCGCTATCACACGCCGCTTGCTCACGCTGTTTCTCGGTACGTTCTGCTCACGCAACCCATCCAGCCATTACAGCTTCCCTGCTGCCCTCCACTCGCGGCACCTCAAACCCTCCAACCCTGGCTCGTTCCGTGTTCACCAGAGCCGCACACCGCCATCGCGCCTCCCCAACCACCCTGTCGCGTCCACCGATAGCAGCCCCCGCCCCCCGCCCTACCTATGGTTGGCTGCATGACTGCCTGCTGCCTGGCCGCCTCCGCCTGCGCCGTCGCGCGCGCCATCATCTCCTTGATCTGCGACTCCTCGTCCTCCTCGCGAGCGTAGTCGTCCGCCGCCGAGGCGTCGTCGTTGGCCACGAAGCCCTCCTGCGGGTGGAAGAGACGCCGGCAGTTGGCGGTTGGGGGCGAGACATGCACTAGAAAGCCGTACAGTTGCAGCACGGGAAGTGCACCGTTGCAGTCATAGCCTGTCGGTGCTGGTTACGCTGGTTGCGGGTATTGAGCTGCGTCGCTGGCCCACCTGCATGAAGATCTCGCGGCCGTTGAGGATGCCCTTCTTGCGCCGCTCCTCTTCGTCCGCCGCGCGCTTGGCCGCCCTGGCCTCGCGCTTGGCCTTGTGCCACACGCGGAAGGTCTGGAGGTGTCAACAGGCGGGGGCGCATTAGGAAGAGCGTGATGTTGGGAAGAAAACTCGAGGTCATACATCAGCCACGACCGGTGATCATGGCATGCCCGGACCCGACTCAGGGCAACGCATGAAAGCCCATAAAACACCCGCGTTAATACTTAAATTGCTACAGGCCTGTCCACAGCGGCTACTTTCCTGGCGCGCTGCAACATTCCCAACAGTTCCCCTTCCCTGCTCTCAAGTACCATGCCGTCGTACAACCGTATGGCACACTGACACGCCACGCACCTCCTCCGTGATGGGTGTTCGCGCCTCCACCTTGGCGCGCTCCTCCTCGATGGACTCCGCAATGTCCTTCACGTTGCGCGCCTCCTGCGGCCACGTGGCACACCCACAGCCCGCACGTCACAGCCCACACACCGAGCCCACACGGCGCAGTTCATGACGGTAGTTGTAGTTCCTCACATTTCCATGGTAAAGCTACTGTAGGTCGTGCAGCTGGGCACCTACCTCCTAGCGAGCATGAGGGACTAGGACGTACAAGTCACAGGACCCAGGGAAAAAAGGCCGCAAGGAAAAAAATGGCTGGGCACCGGATCATGCCGCAATTCCTTTCTCGACAGTGCCGCCATTGCCACGGATCCGACCTGCTTCGGCAACTGCTTATCCGCTTACTGCCGGCCAGGTGCCAACTTTGGCGGCTCATCCACATCAACTGCTCGCGCGTTAACCCACACACGACTTGTGCGTCTAGTCCCTCAACTGCACCGCCAGTTAACCCACCTCCTCCAGCAGCTCCTTCATCTGGCTCTTGAGGATGTAGCCCGGGGGCAGCGCGTGGCGGTACTTACAGTCCTCACCGTTGGGGCACTTCCAAAACCTGGCATGGGAGTGGGCAACCAAGGACAAAGGCAAAAATGTAGGCGGTCGGAGATGAGGTGGATACGTGTATGGACTACAGCCTTCAGGTGTAAGAGGTTCCCCACAAGCAATCAGTTTGCTTTTCTAGGCGTGCCTGAGAGAGCGCACCCACGGACGTTTGCCACCCATACGTCCACCGCATGAGCACTAAATAGCTCTCCACCCCTCTGTTGCTTGAGCCAAAGAAGTTTAAGACCCGGAACGATGCAACCCCGAGCGGGCGGCAGTGCCTGTTCCTGAAAATGCACCAATCCGCGTCCCAGGCAGACAGCAACGACAAACGCCTGGCGCACCCACCAGCCGTACAGCTTCCTCTCCACCGCCTACGCATTGGGAAAAGAAGGGGAGTAGGGAATAATAGTTGGTAAGGGACACAAATGCTGCACTGCTACGGCTACGTGAGCTGCATTTACGCCTGCCGCCTGCCGACACCAACAGGCCCAATGCACGCGCGTGCAGTACGAACGCGCCACTAATGGCAGCATGTAATAACCCTGGCCGTGGAAGTATGGCTGCAAGTGTGGAGCAGCTCTTCTTCTTTTCTCCCTTGGTCTCGCGCACACCCCGAGGCCCCGTTCCTCCACTCGTGACCCACCACCCACCCCAGCACGCAGCATGTGCTCTTATGCTCTCCTGCTCTGGAACAATGGTCTCAGACGCAGCCAAGACCAACGCATCCCAAATCCCGCACACTGCATCGCCACTCACGTCCAGGAAGAATTTGCAGATGATATCCGTGGGCTTGTTCTCGTTGGCGTGCTTCTGCTTGATGGCCGCCTCCAGGGTGGCCTGGTCCCAGTCCTCCATGCCCTGGGGGTGGCGGCGGTGCGAAGGTGCATAGTCAAGGTGGGTTATTATGCACTGCCTACCCTTCGGGTCGTTGGCTGGTGCGAAAGGCCCTGACAAAGGACAATGGTGCACGTTGCTCGTACCGATGTATGTGCTTCGCCCGTAAGGATAAGTGGGTCAAGGCCCCGCAAGTGTTGGCGCGCCGATGTCCCCTGCTACCGATAGCCCCAGCTCCCCGCCAACACCCGCAGCGCACCCACCCCCGTTCCCACCTTGCCCTCGCCGTCCTCCTCCCCATCCTTCTTGATGTCGCGCTGGTCGGTGAACAGCGAGATCTTGGGCCCCTTGCGCTCCACGGACAGGTCGTGCGAGAACTTGCACTTGTTGCCCTTGGTGCACTGCCCGTGGCGGAAGAACTCGCACACGATGGACTTGGGGTCCACGCCTGGGAGAGGACCCAGCCAGAAAAACACATATTCAGCAGATTGTTACATGACGATGATTCCAAGCGTAGTGGCATGCATGAGGCCAGTGTGCCGGTGCATGGCGGCTTCGCTGTTGGTCCCCTGCCACGAAACTTCAATTGGTGCTTGGGCAACCACGACCCACAAGTCACGACCCGTGGTCGTGGCGCTGATGTCAGTGTGTCATGCATCACAGCCTCAAGCTGCCACGGCAGCGCTGCAGCAGGCTGAAAATTGAGCCGCTCTGGGCTGCGCAGGCAGCAGCCTAGAAGCTGTGTAACCGGTTTGGGTGGACTGGAAGGCGACACTGAGAGGCCTGCCGGCCCCGAGGCGGCAGGGCAAAGGCTATTTGGTCCGGACGCTTGCCAGCTGCGACGTCAGCGCAAGTACTGCGGCGCTGGCCACGCTGCGCGGCCTTGCTGCAGGCCCGACTACTGTGTGAGGCCTCCTGCGCGTGAAGAGACCCTCCTCCTGCAAGACCGGGCAGGGCGCCTGACACGCGTGCCTGACAGCACGCGTGGTGCAGGCACGCCAGAAGTGTGGCGACACATCCGAAGCTGCAGCCGTTGACCAGAGCCGGTGGCTGCTTGGTGGCCTTCAGGTGTCCGCCAGGGTGACCCCGATCCCTGGTCGCGGACCCCGGCACCCGGCCCACGGTACCAACTGTACCTGCGCCCGGCTACCCTTGTAGCCTGGCGCAACAACTGGAACGTTGTGGCTCCAGAAACGCTGCCCCCGCCCCCACTGTCGACCCCACCGGCGGCCCGCACCCAGTGGTGCTACTGCCCCTGCCACTTCCGCCTCAGCAGGCCTGCATTTGTCGCCGCATAAGCAGCTGTAAGCCCTGAAGCGGGTGGTCGACCGAGCACACCGCTCTGTTTCGCCCGGCTTGGTGCTCGTTCCCAGAGGGGCCAAAGAGACGCCAGCTGCTGCTTAGCGGCGTGCTCGCCACGCTGCCCCGCAAAGACCACCCTCGCAGGGTTGCGGCGGCGCAGCTGCGACAGCCGAGCACCTCATGATGGCACCCGCCAACGCGTTCGTGCAGCCGCTGTAGCGCCGTTAGGGCTGAAGCCGAGGGAGGCTCCCCCTCCGCAGCAAGAAACCGTTGCAGCTGCAGCTGCTGCTGCACCCACGCCCAGGTGCATCTGAAGAGCACCCTCATCGCCCCGCCTTGCCTGCAAGCCGCTGCGGTCGCCCCAGCACCGGCGTGATAGCGCACCCCATGGCCAGTGCTGCTAGATTCAATGCGATGAGCCGTCGCCGTCACCCACGTGCCCGCCGCCTGCTGCTGCTGCTATTTCCTCTCCGGCTTTTGCTGCCGCAGTCCTCTGCAAAAGGAGAGGTCACACCCCAGCTGCAGCCGAGACGCAGCCGTTGCGTGCCATGGGGTCTGCAACCCAGCGTGCACGTGTGCGTGCTGCGTCCCCAATGGCCAGGCCAAGGAGCTCCAGCTGCCGCAGCCGCCTTCTGCCGGTGCGGCCACACGTGCCGGAGCTCCACGGGGCCCCATAAACGGGGCCCACCCAAGCTCTCTGCTGCCGCTTGGCAAGCTCAGCAGCGACAAACGCAATGGGTTGCTGCCGAGGTGCCCAGCGCCTGGAGTCCGTCCGACTGTAACATTCACGTGTGCTGCTATGTTTGCCATGCCCAGCCCCCGGCCCTCGGTCGTCTCCACCCTACCTTCAGGCACCTTGGGCTGCTTGATGGTGGGCACGGCAATGGTCACAACCTCCTCATCCTTCTTGTCTTTCTGCAATTGAAGGATCCCGGTGGCAGTATCCACAATGAGCTGTAGGCGCCAGGGTAAGCAGCAGCTGGGTGGTGACCTACCCAGGAGGCTCTTACCTTCTTCACCTCCACAGGCTTGTAGGCCGCCACGGCGTTTTGTTTGACGTTCTGCACATACCTACAGCATAAAGGTGCAGAATGAAGTCAGCATGAGCACACTCATGGCCTGCTCTACACTCATAGAAAGTGCTCGCTCAGGATCGAAGCTTTTCGCCAGGCACCTACTTCTGGACCTTCGCCGACTTGTTCTTATTCTTTAGCCCAAAGGTCTTGTCCTCAGCAGCCTGCACATAATGCGCGCGGGCCATTCGTCTCAGTCCTTAGGCCGTCGCGTGCCGGCGCGCCGACGTGCTGAGCGTCCCAACTCGCTGCCTTCCTAACCTTGGCCTTCGCTTGCGCCTTGGCCTTATCCACGGGCGCCTTTTTAGGGGCCATAACTAATTGTTTCGGTGTCTCCCTCTACGTGGGCGCGTCGCAGAGGCGAGAAAGAGCGTCTAAAGGAGCGGGAGGTAGAAGCCCGCCCCAAACGGACAAGCAGACTTTTGCAACTAAAAGTAATAACAATGGTGCAGTGTGATAGGTGTTGCATGTGTCCTGCATGAACTCTGTCGCGGGCCTGTCGGGCAGCACCGACGGCACGATGGCAGCACCTCCCTTGGATGAGGTCCATAGCCTGGCAACGCCAAAGCGACGTCATACACTTGCTACCAATTGCTGCATCCTTGCCATACGGTATTGTAGGAGTCCAGCCCCTGAGTCCAGCCAACCGCAAAGTTTCCAGCAGCGACGGTCGTGGCAGCGCGTTACAGCATGAAGCTCCAGACTATGCGGCGTCAAGCGTTCGGGTCTTCGGGTGCCCAGCGTTCCCCAGTCCTGCCTGCGCCTTCGGCTCGCCCATCCGTGCGCGCGAACCAGAACTCAGGTGTGGCTCCCTAATAATCCAAATCTGAGCCTCTACTGTTTCCGCCGAGAAGATCCTCTGATGGCCTCGTAAGGCTGCCTGCTTGCCAGTTCTGCGTTGATGGGCACGCAGCTCACAACGCTACCCTCGCCTCCTACGCCGCGACCCAAATACTTAGGCAGAGTGTGGGGCGCGGAGGAGGAGAATGCCGCTCAGGTGCGGCGCCTTATCAGCCGCGACCGCAAGGAGCTGAACACGCAGGGTGACATCCTGGAGAAGTTCAAGGTTGAATACGGGGATGACAAGCCCAGCGCCTCCAACGATGGGCCCACGATCACAGCAAGTGAGTCGCCCCGGGGGTATTTGAGGCCACAGAGTGTGGGTGTGGGGCGAGCCCTGGGCATCCAAGGGGCACCACGAGGGGCCCCGCATGGAGCCACGTACGGAGCCGACCCTCCAACCCAAACCGCATGGCTTGTACCTGGCAGCCCTCGACCGAACACACCCTTGTAGGGCGGTACCACGTGAGTGCCAATGCAAACTTGAATGCGCTGCAGTGCAATGCGAGAGGATCACGGTTTCTCTGCCCGAGTGTACGGTGCTAAGAGGCTACTACTGAGACGAGCTGGCATGCGAAGTGGTATGCTGTCCAAACGCACAACCCAGGATAAACGATTGCTGGATATGCCCTCCCGCAGACACACCCAACCCCTTCGCCTCGAGCAGCAGCAGCAGCGCTGCCAGTGGTGCGGCGGGCAGCAACCCCTTTGGCGCCCCGCCCGCCGCCTCGCCGTTTGGCGCCTCCGCCGGGGCCTCGCCCTTTAAGAACTCCATCGAGCCCGTGGGCCTGCGGCCAGACATGTCTCCTGACCCCGTGGTCAAGGAGACGCCCGTCAGCCTGCTCAAGAGCATCACGCTCACCCAAGTGGTAGGTGCATGGGGTGCACAAGGCGGCCAGGGGCACGGGGGCTGAGAAGTGAGGTCGCGGGGGACCAGGAAGGCATTGGGGCCACCTAGTGCCAACCACGGTCGGGGATCTGGGGCTTACGTTTGATAGCGCGGCAGTACAGTCTTGCGGGTGGCTGCAAACCAGCAATCCTGCATAAAACGAAAGCGGGGCATTACGGTAGTTAAAGGAAGCCCTGCCGTGTGCTCCACCCATAGGGAAGGGGGGGCACAGGGATGTAGTGCATGCGTGTACGGATGAGACAACTGCAAACTTACGTGCACCTGAAGCATTGGTACTAGCTTAGCTGGGCACAGGGTGAAACAGGGGGCTTGTGGATTTGGGGCCACTGAGAGACAGCGGGGACGGCGGCTTGGCGGCGGGGGCATGCTGCTCCGGCCGACGTGCGCCTTGCTGGCTGTTGTGGTGCCTTCCAAACGGTCCGATCTACCCTGATGCCTACGATCCTTTGATGCCTTGGTCAATCGTGGTGAACCGCTACACCACAGCACCTTGGGCCAACGTAATGCACCCCACTTTCCGCGAAACCTCCCTACCAGGTCCTCTTCTGCTCTTTCTCGCTGATCATCCTGCTCATGATCGGTACCTTCAACGTGGTGCTCAGCACGGGGGCCATCCGCCTGGCGGGCATCGAGTAGAGGGCGCGGGCGTGAGGCACAGGAGTGGCTCCCGGAGGGCTGCAGCAGGGCTACGACGGCTCCATGTGGGCTAGCAATGTGTGCTGTTTGGGGAAGTGACATCCTTTTTGAAATAATGCTGTCTGGTGGTTAGGCGTGGTGCTACGGACGGGAGGCCTACAGCTATGCCCGTGCCGCCCCGCTGCGGGTTACAGCTGCAGTTGCGGCGTACGGTACTCGAGCGGACAGCGGCAGCGAACGGCTACGAAGGAGGGGACAAAGTGACGGGCAGCTGCGTAGGAAGCGGCCGTGGGTGCTGACCCAGCACGGCGGCGTACTGGTATACGCGACGGGGAAGCAAGTTTGAGTGTGGCAGTTTTGGTCGTGTGGTGAGTGAGCTGAGCGAGGCAGTTTTACGTTTGCGGAGAAGCGTGCCGGGTTTGTATTTTGGCATTTTGTGTTACATTCCAGGTGGTGTCAGGCAGTCAGGTGCGCAGTACTGCACGTGCGTCCTGGTTTCCAGGCATCTTGAACGCTGTGCATTGGCAAGGCCTTAGTGGACACCAAGCGAGATTGCCTGTAATGGACGAGTACGGTATTGGTGGTACCTGGTACGGGCAGCAGCAGGAGGCGCACGCATGCAGCTGGTGACGTTGTGTGGTCATGGACGCCCAGTATTGGGTAATTGCACATGAGAACCTAGTAGGCTTTCACAGCATTTGGATTATGGCGTGCTCTTGTAACCTCGACGCTTTGTCGGAAGGGCACGCGCGCCTGAGCAGTGCGCACGCTGTCCAGGGTACATGAGCCAGCTGCAGCGGAGACCTCCCCTGATGCTGGTCCGTATGACAGGTGTCTAAGGCGTGTATCCACACTGCCTCTACGGGGCTTTACATCCTCTGAGTCAAGCTGTCAAGTCACGATGCAAGTTGGCCGCTGGGGGCGAATGCCGCGGGGCATGGGATGGAAGGCCTGAGCTGACGGGGCACGGAGATCATGCCATGGCAGGATGGCACGCGAAGGCGTCCGACTAGGACGCTCGGCAGCAAGCACTCCACTTCGCCGCGAAAACAAGGGCATAGGCCGCCTTGCACAAAAGCTGCTCATTTTATTCGGACACCTTTAACCATGGCGAGCAAGGGCAAGGGCGGTCGCTTCCAGACGACAGTCCTGAAGCCTGAGGGTGCAGAGCTTGACCCAGAATATCAGAAAACAGTGTCAGATGTAAGTCCATCACTTTCGGTGGCCATACTGCGCTCATTGCAGTCCTGCTTTGGGGCCAACCGGCGAGGCCCCGACAGCAGCTTGCCAGGGAATCGCCTAACTGGGTCCATGTGTTGAACTGTAATACGCAGATTGAGGAACAGAACCAACGGAGCGGATGGCTGTTTAGTCGTGGAGGCAGGTGTTCGGGTTTGGGCAGTGTCGGGACGTGTCGGGACGCTGCTGTGGGGCTGCAACCCGCGCTGTTGTAACGAAAGTCACCCCTCTGCGGCGATTGGAGAAGGCCTCAGTACCTTGCTTGCCGCGTTAGAGCATATCCCGGAGGCGAGCTGCACCTTGCTGGCCGTGTTTGAGCATATCCCGAAGGCGAGCTGCACCGTGCAAGACACTTCCCTGAGACAACACTTGCTTGCTGTCCTCGTCAGTCAACGTGCTGGCACGCCTTGACCTTCCGTCCTCATGCAGCGTTTGATAGGGCGGACCTGCAATATTTGAGGGACTTCAATAACGCTTTGCGCTACCAGGTGGGCTGGCAAGCACTTTCCGCTGCGCCCCCGGGATGCATTAGAGCAGCTCACACACGGGATGCACGCCCACAGCACGTGTCCGCGTCACCATTTGACCTCCATGGTGCCTCCGCCCCATTACTGCGCCTCACCAACTCACGTACGACACGACCTTTCCTAACCTGTACGACACGCACAACCTGCCGTACACTGCAGGAGGTGGACATCCACGACCGCGAGCGGGAGGTGTGGGAGCGCGAGAAGGCCAAGCTGGAGGCGGAGGCAGAGGCGGAGGCGACGCGGGCGCTGGCGGCGGAGGCTGTGGCGCTGGCCACCGGCAGCGGCTCGGGGCTGCTGCGGCGCAACAGCAGCACCAGTACCGGCACTGGGGCGGCGGGCGCGGGGGGCCTGGTCAGCGCCGGGAGCCGGGGGCTGCCTGGGGTGGCGTCCAGGTGTGTGGGGTGGCAGGGGTGGGGCGTGTGAGTGCTGTGGGTGCTGCGTGGCTGAGGGGAGGAGTGCGGCTCCTTTGCTATGCAGGGAGGACCGCAGAGGGCCATGCGACTGCACCACATTGCTGGATAGGGCCGGCATTCCTGGATTCCGCGTCATGCACGTGTACGGGACGGTCACAACGACCGACTGCGGCTCCTCTTTTCCTGTCGTGTCACATCAAAGTCGTTACCCCCCTCCCCACGCGGACCCCCAGGACTGCTCCGCTGCAGCTGGCGGTCAAGATCAAGCGCGCGGGCAGCGGCGGCAGCGGGCCCCACCACCCCAACGCAAAGGTGCGTTCGTAGCCATAGCCCTAGCGTCTCGCCGTGTAAGCACCAACCGTTGGGTCGTGGCCGAGTTCAATGATCTCCAAGTGTGCTGTGTCTGGACAAACCGCATCCTACTTACGGTTCCCCGTCTCCACATTGCTGCACCATCACGAAATGCGGCTGCCGCTGCCGCGCTTTTGTCCCAGCACGTTGCGTCCTGCAGGACACTGCTGTGTATTGCCCCAAACTCTGGCCCCTTGCCCTTTATGGCACCCACGCAGGCACAGCACTCGTCTCCGCCCGTCGGCAGCCCCGTAGGCGGCGGTGCAGGCGCAGACGCAGGCGGTGAGCCCGCGGCTAAGCGCCAGAAGTCTCTGTCGGAGCTGGGGGAAGGTGCAGAAGGCGCGGCGGCAACGGGCGGCGCAAGCAGGAGCGGAAGCGGTGCTCTAGCGGCTGGGGTATCCACAGCTGCAGCGGGGCGAGCGCCGGAATCATCTGGGTCGCTGCCTTCTCTACGGGGAGAGGGCGGCAGCGGCGGCGGGAGCAAGGCCGGTGGGGTTGGCGGGGGCGGGGAGGGAGGCGGGCTAGCGGGCCTGTTGGGCGGTTACGGGAGTGACAGTTCGGAAGACGGGGACGGGGACGGAGGTGGAGGCGAAGACCGTGCGGTTACGGAGGGGTTGGAAGTGGGCAATGGACCCAACGGGCCTGGGGGAGCGGAGAAGGCGGACGGGAAGGGGAGAGGCGCACAGCAGGGAGCTGGTGGTGGTGGGGGTGGGGGTGGTGAGACGGCGCTGCCTAACCCACTGGCGGTGCTGGGGGACGAGGCGGTGGTGCGGCAGGGGGTGGTGCTGGGGCCCAGGGCCACCAACGCAGACGTGAAGGGAGGGGACGCGTGGGACAGCGGGTCGGAGTCGGACAGGGGGTGATGGGCCGCAGAAGGGTTGCGGGTGGGTGCAACCTTGGGACTAGCCTTGTTTGGCCTTTTGTGCTGGCCAATCTAAATGGAAGACGTGCCGTGCGTGTTGTACATAAGACGCATTCATATGCCACAGCCCGCTGTAGCGTTAGCTTGCCCTGCCAGAGTTGGTTAGTGATGGGGACTGGGCGTCTCGTACGGCACTTCCTGCGTAGTGTTAGCTGCATGCAAGTGGGTTCCGTTTGTTTGAAGACGCCTGGTGGCCGTAAGCATTTCGGACAGCTTGTCCAATCGCTCCGTGTGGCACCGTGCAGTCCGTGCTGGATCCTCGTCGCTACGTGCGTGCTTGGCGTCGCATGTTGCCGTACAGCCGTGCAGGGTGCATATCCTATTGTGGTATTAGACTGGTGCATACCCTATTGTGTCCTCATTCGGGCACAGCATCAAGGCCTTCTCGTCACCGTGTGCACGTGTATGCAAGTACGAGGCACTGTACCGGACTAGCGGTACGCTTTCCGTGGATTGATGCACGCATGCCCTTCTTCCCTGCTGCTGCCAGAGGATAGCGCATTGGCACGGTCGTGGCCCCCTGTCTCTGCGTTCCACGTGTTTTGTGATGTCGGCGCTTTGTCGCGTGATAGGACTCGACACAATTGCCGGTAGTCAACGCATCAGGGGGCTGATTGCGTCTTTTCATGATGTCCACATGTCGCATGCGTGCTGTTCGCAGGGTGTACAGTTTCGGGGGCAGGAGTGACGGTAGCCACACCACGGGAGCCACACGCTGTACGGCATTGCAACTGGTACAAGCTGTGCTGCCCATGCCCTGGGCGTGGGCTGGACCTGCCTGGACCAACCTGAGACAGCCACCATGAAACGCGGTTGGCACGTGCGGGCGCAGTTGCGCGCCCCATCCACGCCCTGCAAGCTTAGCGCAGGTCAGCCGACAGCCACTCTCCACACGTATGCTTCTGCATGCGCCCCTATGTACAACGTGCTCCAGTGCGCCGGCACCGTCCATGCATGCGGGAGCGGCACCTGTATGTTGCGGTCTTACTCACGCACTGCATGTTGGTCCAGCCACAGAACCAATGTGGCGCATGACATACACGTTTGGTAACACGCTGCATAGCGTATGCACGACAGGGACGAGCAGCGCGGGTGTTGTAGCGGCGCGAAGCTGACCTTGCACCCACACCTGCCAGCCATGACCAGCGTCTGCATTTTTAGGGTCCCGTGTGCACACCGAACCCCTCGTGTTACCACACGGCTACACGGCACACCGTGTTAAAACACGAGACGGTGTTTACACGGCCTCGTGTTGTTACTGAGGACACTACCGTGTTAGCACGAGTCACGTGTTGGTACATCCTACACGTTGGTGTCAACACAAGCTGGTGTCCTTGGGACAGGAACGTAGGTGTGAACACTAGGTCAGCAGGCTGTGCCTAAGCAGCAGTACCTGATGCAGGATAACGTGCGAGGGCGTTAGGGTACAGATACCGCATGGTACACCGTACGTACCGTACATTAGTGCGGTTGACATGCTATGGTGTAGCCACAAGCGAAGAGAACCGGAAAGAACCCTGTGGTGTCTGTCTGTGACCAACTGCCGCCACGCAGGGGTAGCAGGGGAGACCTCCGCTGTCAGGGGAGACCTAACTCCACGTGACTTCATGCGATGGCCCCCCGCTGTTTGGCACCCAGCCCCGTTTCACATCGCATCACATT
>QAXN01000768.1:0-27521 GCA_004335795.1 Chlamydomonas sp. 3222
CAGGGGCAGGGCCAGGGGCGGCCGCAAAGGTGCTGGAGCCCCAACTAGTGACGTACATCGGTAGCAATAAGACTTCACGCATCTGGCGGCTGGGGGCTGTCAGTGCGCTGCTCAGAGCCCTGGGCTGGCGTGAGGGGTCCACCGTCTGCTTGTGGCGGGACGAGGGCGGCCGAGTAGTGGCTGCGGCGGAGCGCCCTGTGACCGAGCAGCAGCAGCAGGTGGCTGAAGGTGCTGCCAAGGCCCATGCCCCTGGCTGCAGCAATGCAGCCGCTTCGCAGATGTCTGCGGGGCGGTACAAGGAGGAGGCCAACGTTGCGGTGAGCGCGCGCCTGTGGTGTGTGCGCGTATCCGCTTTGCCGGGATTACAATTGACGCGTCATGGGTTGTTGGTGGTTCCCTTTGGGATACTGCGCCACAATCGCGTTTGTACATTAATTCGCAACATGTTTGTTTGGAGCAATAGTGCTTCACTGCGTCTCTTGCTTTCAGTACTTGCTTAGGTATCGGCACAAAGTGGCCGTTCAAGACTTCCAAGCAGCATGGACGGTACCGTTCGCTCCGAACTTCAAGCAACGCGAGCATATTGTGCCCAAAAACCATTATCACTTCATGTACAACCACACACCCAATCGCACATGTGCATGCCATGGCCGATTGGCCGTGCGTTTTCCTGCCCGCACCCTCGCACCTGGGCCTCCGCATGCCACGTGACTTGACCGCACATCACACCACAAACTCCAACATCCGATCCCCTTCCTCGCAGGTGGTGCCCAAGGATCAACGCACTTGACCGAAAACCCTCAACCCCTACCGGTTCTGTCCCCTCTCCCCCATGGTCCAGCTCGTCCCCATGGTTGTGCGCGGCCTGGTGCTGCCTGTGCTGGTGGCGCTGCGCCCCATCGCCCCCGGGGAGCAGCTGCTGAGGGACTACGGAGCGGAGTGGTGGCAGGGGATATCCCCCCTGTGGGAGGTGGCGGAGGATCTGGGGCTAAGCGATGAGCAGGTGCTGTGGGGCACAGGCGGGGCGGCGGCACGCATGGCAGCATCAGGCGGTGCCACACCGTCTGTAGAGGTACCCGAAGCTGGGGTGCCAGAAGAACCCACCGCTGCGGCAGGAGCAGCAGCTGCTGCTACTATCCCTGATGCAAGTAGTCCCGTTCCACCAGAGGGAGCAGCAGCAGCAGCAGCAGCAGCAGCAGCAGCAGCAGCAGCAGCAGCAGTGCAGGGCGGAGGTACAGGTGTGTCTGCGCGTGGGGGGCCGGAGCGGGGTGCCCCGGCGACGCCTCCGCTGCCGTATCGGAGTGTGCCGGCCAGCACGTGCCAGTACCTCACCTGGCGGCGGCTGGTGCTGCCGCCGCCGCCACTTGCGCTCGTGCCAGGCCATGAGGCTGGTGGGCTGGTGAGCGGGAGGGGCCAGACAGCGGGAAGCAAAGTGAAGAAGGAGGAGACCGAGAGCGCTAGCAGGTGCCAGGACAAGGACAGGGAGAGGGACAAGGTTGCGCTTGCTACGGGCTGCTCCCGAGGCAGGAGCAGGAGCCCGGGCAGGGGCAGGGACAGGGATGACCGGAAGGGGAGGAGCGGCAGGAGCAGGAGCCCGGGCTGGGGCAGGGACGACGGGGATGGCAGGGACCGAAGGAGGGGCCGGAGCCGGAGCAGGAGCAGGAGCAGGAGCAGGAGCCGGAGCAGGAGTCGGCATGGGGGCAGGGGCCGGGTATGGGCTGTTGGGCACTGTGTTGAGGGGGCCGGGAGGCGCGACTGGGCCAGGGACCGGGGATGGGGCAGGGATGGCGGGGCGTACGGGGACCGAGCAGGTGCTAGGGCCCAGCAGCGTGGTGGTGAGCAGGAGGGAGACGCACGGCATCGCAGCTCAGCCCGGGCTCGCAGCCGCAGCCGCAGCCGCAGCCGGAGCCGGAGCCGCAGCCCCCTGGGCGATAGGCGACGGGCTGAGTGGAGCAGCGGCACGGTTCCGCCCCAGCAGCCCGGGGCAGCACCGCAGGTCAGGAGGAACGGGTGGGGCCCCGGTGCCCGGATGGATACGGCGATACCAGCGGAGGACCCTTTGACGGGTGCGGCTTCTCGGCCAGGTGGCCAGCCTCAAAGTGTGTTACCCACAGCCCGCGGTCCCGCCACCGCTGCTGGAAAGGCGGCCAAGGGCACGGCGGACGCGGCAGCGGCTGGCACCAAGCGCAGTCCCCCCGTCGCCCTGCGGCCCAACAGACCCAAGCTGCGCATTGTGGTGGCCACGCGCGAAGATATGATGGCGACAGGCGCCTCCGAGCAGCACGCTTCTTCTTCTGCTGCTGCTGATAATGATGCTGCAGCGGCCGCTGTCGGGCGCGCGAGACCGACCCATGGGTCGAGAACGGGGACCGCTGCGGCGGGCGGCAGTGAGAAAGGCGATGGCGCGAAAGGGACGGGGACCAGGGGCTCGGGGGGGCACTCCCCCGCGCGAGTGCGGGAGGCGGCGGGGCCGTCGGCGGCACGGGACGGCGGCGCCCCTTTGACGCCTCCGGCCAAGGCCATGCAGCCCACAGTCCAAACACCCACGCCTGCGCCTACCATTCCAACGGCCACTGCGGCCACCGGTGGTGCTGCTTCGTGCGCTGCTGCTGCTGCCGCTGCTGCTGTTTCCGTCAGCTTGGTGGGCGCGCGGCCGCCTGTGGTGTGGAACGCTCTGGAGGCGCCGCCACCGCCGCCGTTGTCATCGTCCAAGGCGGGCAGTGGCCGCTGTAAGAGGCAGAAGGATGAACGAGAAGTGCCCGATGGTGGTGGTGGTGATGGTGCACGGGAGCTGGCGGCGGTGCTGTGCGACGGCCTGGGGCTGTCGGAGGAGGTGCAGAAGCAGCTGAGGCAGCGGCTGGAGTGCCTGGTGGGTTTGAAGTGGTGGTATGGTGCGGGGGCGCGCTGCAAGGTGGCCTCGTCACTGCCTTGATGCTGCACACGGCTGCCTGTGTTTGGTGCTGGTGCGGTTGTGCGGTTGCGTCAGCTGCCTCCCAAGCGTGGTGTGTTTGCGTGCAGAGTTATAGCCGGGTCCTTGTGACAAGCTTGGCGTGGCGTGCCGAGTGCAGGGTGCAGGCGGCTGGGATGCGGCGGCGTCAATACTAAAGCGTCATGCATGCAGCACGGCACCAGCATTCCGCACATGCAGCAAGAGCACACCAACATGCACACTACCTATCGTACAACCTCCAACAAACAAAGCCGTCCAACTGAGTAGCCTGTCTCCAGCAACATGCCAGCCCGCACTGCCCCTGCTGCCGTCGCTCCCTGCAGGGCAAGGCCGCAGTGCTGGCCGCCCGGAACCTGGCGGAAGCAGGGGAGCTGCCCCTGCCGCCAGAGCCTGCCGCAGGTGGCGGCGCTGGCGGCGGCGCCCTCCTACGCCTCCCTCCCCTTGGTGTGAACATGGAACGCGGTGTGGCGGTCACCGGTGGCGGTGTGGCTGGTGACGCTGGCGGCGGCGGCGGCGGTGCCCATCCTGCGCTGCCCCCCGGCGTGGACCGTGGAGTGGCGGCGGTGCACGGTCTGGTGCTGCGGGTGGCGTGCTGCCCGCTGCCCGGAATCCGGGTGAGGCTGCAGCTGCCCGGACTGGCGGCGGCGGCGGCGGCTCCAACCAGCGGGGCAGATGATGATCGGTGAGCCAGGAGGATGGTGGGGCATCTTCGTACACCCTAGATCGCACCGCTCAGCACCACTTGACCCGGCGAAATGGTTCCGGTTGCGTGTTGTACGGCTATCGGTGTGTCACTACGCCCCATCCGTGGTGATGCCGTAAACCGAAAAGAAGTTGTGCTAAATAAAGTCTCTTGCGCTGGTCGTTGCATGCAGGGCCCCCGGCAGCCGGGCGGCTTCCCTGCCGCCTCCGCCTGTGTACTATTGGGGCGACGTGACGGCAGAAGTGGAATACAGCCTGCTGAAGCAGGAGCTGGAGCGGGCGGGACAGGTGAGTCATATAATGTTCATAGTAAAATAAAAAAGTTATATCGGTGGCGGTGGGATACAGCCTGCTGAAGCGTGAGCTGGAGGGGGCGGGGCATGTGGGGCAAAGTATAGTAGTAGTACCAGTAGTGAAAAGGGTCGGTATTAGTAAGGTTATATAGAGGCGGCCTACAACCTGTTACGGCAGAAGCTGGAGGAGGCAGGACAGGTGGGGAAGGACCTGTGGCTTGGTGATTCGGGGTATGGGGTTGACACGCTGGCTTGTTGACTGGGAAGAAGCATGGCTGCCGATTTCCCGATCCTGCCATCTAGCAAAACAGGAACAGAATTGCTTCGCACCCGTGTATGTATGTACGCAGGTGACCGGTAATTGATACCGGTAATTGCATGGAGGGCCGGTGGTTGAAGTAATTGATTGATGCTTCTGTCTGGCTTCAGGTCGTCAGGCGCCGCCTCATCACCTACGTCTACCTCCTCACGTCGCGTGAGGCTAGCGTCCTGTTGGAGGTGGAGGGGGCGGGCGGCAGCAGCTGGCAGCAGGTGGAGGCGGCGGGTGGCGGCGGCGGCGGCGCAAAGCCTACACCCGGCGCTGCCGTCGCCGCCGCCCGCGTGCCCCTGGACCCTACAGAGCTTGAGATGCCCTACAGAGCACACATGATTAGATCCACGTAAGGGCACCGTAGTCCGTCTGGATCCTTTCATCACGGCGTGCTGTGGAGCTCTCCGGCTCCCAATCCTGGACCCCGCTCGTGCGCGCGCAGCGACTGCCGTGTGTCGCGGCATTGTGGCCCCACACCCCTTGCAATCCAGTACCGTCCGCACTGTGATGCATAGCGTAACGAATTTACGGCTGGTGCAAACCGACGCCTTCCCTACCCTTCCCATCCCTTACCCCGTCTGCTGGTGTTTGTGCTGTTGGTGGGTTGTGCTGGTGTTGCAGGCGCATCCCGACCGCCCAAATGCAGGGCGAGGTCAAGGAGAGCCCCGAGGAGAGGCGCAGGCGGGTGAAGCTTGGAGCCCTGGAGACCGCCGTGCAGCGTCAGTGGGTGATGGTTCAGGCGGCGCAGGAACTGAGGGCGTGGGGGGAGCAGCAGGCAGGGCAGGGGCAGGGGTGCGAGCAGGGGCAGGTCTACCCCACGGCTCCTGGTCAGTCCTGCTCGGTTGCTGCTGCAGGAATGATGGTGGCAACAGTGGGAGCGACGGCAGCAGCAGCAGGAGGGCCAGCACCAGCAGCAGCCGCACCGGCGGTGCCGCCACCAACGCACGTACAACACGCGGGCGAGTGTACGACGATGGCAGCGGCGCCCGTTGTGGGCCCGGCGGTGGCGGCGGCGCCTGTGGGCGCAGCGCTTCCTGTTCCGCACCCGCCACACTACCCACCTGCGGTGGCACACTATGTCGCGGGCGCTGGCCCCACGACTCCCACCACCCACACTGCGGCCCCTGCCCACCCAGTCCCCCATTACTCAGCCGCACCGGTGCACCCTCAGTACCCCGCCTACCCTCCGCCGACGTACCCTTACAGCCAGCCACCGCAACACGGTTACGGCTACGCCCCGCCGTACCCGTACCCGTACGCCATGACTTCTGCAAGCTACCTGCAGGCGGGCGGCTCGGCTGCGGGATTGGCTGCGGGATTGGGGGCTGGGCCGCCGCCTCTGCAGGGAGCGGCAGCGGCACCACCACCAGCAGCTGCGTTGGCAGCGCTGTCACCAGCAGCAACAGTCACAGCATCAGCAGCGGTTCCTGCAGCGACAGCGAACGGCTTGAAGGCATGAAACGGCTGAGCGCAGGTGGTTGCCATCAAGCCTGTTTGCTTGCTCAAGCCTGCCAAGAACACTGCCCGCGCTGGCGGCGGCCGCTACATGGGGCCTCACGCACCGACCCGCCCACCACTACGAATTTGGCTCCTAACCGTACAGCGAGAGGGGTGGGAAACCCCGTGTCCCTGATTGCCGGAGCCAGCCCTGCCCCGTTTTGGGACGAGGCTGCGCCCTGGAAGGGGGCCAAAACTGTAAATCCATACATACATACGACGTTGGCAGCCATGCTACCCCACCCTACCGGCCTCGACGGTAGTACGCCAGCTGGTACGGCCAAGGTTCAGATGGTGGAAGCCACGAGGGAGCATCTGCCGTACCAATTCAGGAGGTGGAGGCCACGAGGCCCTTGGAGGACCGCATGACGAGGAGCAGCTGCCGTACCAACGGACGGGTTGGAATGGGGCCCACGTGTATGGGCTGTGGGCGACGTGCGTGTTCCAGGTTGGTTGTGGGTCATCGGTGCATTGTCAGGTGCTGGCGTGCTGCCTCCACAGCCCAGTGTGTTCAGGGCGCACAGGTGTTGGCAGGGCGCAGGCGCCTGCATTGACATGCCATGCTGCTGTCTTATTAGCTGTTTGGTGACGGTGGTGGGAAAGTGCGGCGGTGGTGCTGGAGAGGTACGACAAGTAGGCTGAGCGTTTTGGCACACCTCCATGAATGTGCTGGAGCTGGCTAAAACCTGGAACCAGTGACTAGCAGTCTCAACACGGTGTGGGCGTTGCTGTTACGCGTGATGAACTGCGCTGAGCTGCTTGGTTGGTTTGCAAGGAGTAGAGTGCATGGCATGGCATGGCATGCAGTGCGTCATCTCCGCTGGGATGACGCCCAGTGTCTCGGTCTTCCGGGATTACCATGATTATGACGGCCATTTGGGCTGCTGTCAGGATTTTTGAGGCAGAGTTCTGACCGAATCAGGATTTTCAAGAGGTTTTGCCCCCTGGATTGGCCCAGAAATCCTGGAAAATGTACGATTGCCAGGATTTCAAGGACCGAAGGCTCCAAAATTATGAACGGTCAGATTTTTTTCGCCAAAAGAGACCGGAACACTGATGATGCCGCATGAGTGGACGGCGTTGGCGTTTTGGGGCCTCTTGCCCCTTACCCTGTGCAGGACCTGCGCCTGTGTACACGGCAGGAGCTCAGGGCACGGAGGGATCCCACAGCGCGGCAGGGGCCGAAGCAGGGGGGGCAGGCGCGGCGGGGGCAGGAGTAGGCGCGGACGGTGGGGAGCTCGGGGCAGCGGAGCAGATGAAATGGTGCAGCTCGCAGGGTGTCCGCCGTGGCTTGAGCTGTCACGACTTACACTGTGCTGTCGTTTCATAAGCACGTGTGTCCCCCACTGCCGCACCCGGCGATACTGTTACAGGCAATTTACGAGCATCTCGTTGGACAGTAAGCTCTGACGAACACTGACGAACAGTGCAGCATGTGATGTTCTGCTCGGATGTGGGCAAGCTTGCAGGGGCGCGAGCGGACGGAACCAGGACGGCACCCGCATGCTGGTCCGATTGCCGTTGAGCTATCACACGGCGGATTGCCAAGTACTGGTACTTTGGGTCGTCGGGCCGTGCGCAGCGCGATTCCTCTTCCATATCCGCAGCTTACAGTGGACGGTACCGGTATGGAACTTAGAGCGGTGCACACGGGCGCACACGAGGCCATAACACAGCAGCATGATGTTACAAACGGGCCATAAGCTGCTTCAGCAGGGCTGCCCACTCCAGCTGCACACGCCGTCCTTAACAACCACTGCCAGCAGACGGCCTCCTCACTCACAGCAGGAATAGGATGCGCCGCTCCCGTTCCCGCTCCCCGTCCGCCCCCGGCCCCGCCTCCACCCCCACCGCCGCCCCCACCGCCTCCAGCAGCGCCATCAGCTGCGACCCACGCACCTCCCCCTCCCCGACCAGCACCCCCACCGTCCCCCGGACCACCTCCGCCACACCTGCCGCCCCCGCCCCCACGGCCCACACCGCCTCCGTAGCCCACAGCGCCAGCAACGCTCCATACCCACACGCAAACACCTCAGGGTGGTTCACGAACCCGCCCAGCCACTCCACACCCCCAGCCCCCTGCTCACCCTTACTCCCACCCCTGCCCCCGCTGCTGGCCGCCACCGCCTCCGCCACCTGCCGCAGCCTCTCCGCTGCGTCCCCACACCACTCACACAGCTCCCGCTCCCACGACCCCTGCTGCTCCTCCCCTTCCCCGCCCGCAATGCGACTGCCCGTTGCCGGGCCTGTCCCGGGCCCAATCGCTCCACCCATCAGCAGCCCCCTCAGGGCCCCCGCCGCCAGCTGCGCCCCAAGCGTGGGCTCCTCGTGCGGGTTGTCAGCCTCCTTGTCGAACAGTCGGCGGGCGCCACTGGGCCCTGACCCTGAGGCACCCGGCCCTCCGGCGGCCCGAGCAGCGGCGGCCTGCAGCCAAGCGGGGCGGAGCGGGTGATGGGTGGGATACAGGCGCATGGTTGCGCATGCAGCGAAGTCAGCGGACCGACTGAGTGAGAGCTGAGTCCAAGTATCCAAGTATAGTGTATCTGGTGTATAAGCCACTACACCAAAGTACCTTGTAGATTACTGTATCCAAGCACACTCAAAGCGTTGAACGGCGGCATTGGTCAAAAGAACCGAGACACAGCGCAGCCAAGCAGGAGCTCGTACCCTTGCACAATTGATCACTCCTTGCTGCGCGTTGGCATGCCATCCCGCACGCCCTTAGACCGTTCGAGGGACCCACCTGCACCGCCGCCGACACCACCTCGGGCACCTCTCGCCCCCTCGGCGCCACCAGCTCGCACAGCAGCCCCACTAGCGCACCACGTACGGCACCGCTGCCGTACCGTACGGCAAGCCAGGGGTACAGCCGCCGTATCAAGGCCTCCACGTACAGCGGCTGCTGCTCGCAGGCGCCGCACATGGCGCCGTCCGTGCCCCATGTGTGGGCAGGAGGTGCGGCCGCATCGCCGTCACCGCCACCGCCACAACCACCACTGCTGGTGTTGCCGGCTTCGTCCGGCCGTACGGCTTCAGCTGCATGTGCTGCTGCTGCTGTTGTTACTTCCAGTGCAGGAACATGCACAGGCGCGAGCTCCATGACCTCCTGGGCCAGGCGGGCGGCGCAGGACCGCACCGCCGTGTCCTCATCCTGAGGGGCATAGGGCAGGGTGGAGGTGGGGGTGGGCATGACGCCGCCAGATTTGGTGGGGTGGAGGTGGGGGCTTGGCACTACGCGGTCAGTACAGGCAGGGCAAGTAAGGCATGGGTGCAGGACCGCACGGCCGTGTCCTCATCCTGAGGGAAATAGTGTGGGGTAGAGGTGGGGGCCTTGCGTGGTCAGTATAGGCAGGGCAAGTAGGGCAAGGGGGGCAGGACCGCACCGCCGTGTCCTCGTCCTGGAGGGGGTAGGGCCGGGTGGAGGTGGGGTACGCGTAAAATCGAGGAAACCGTGTGAGGCATCAGGGAAGCAAGGAAATGCTGGTACCTGCACAAGAGAGCAAGTGGAGGTGGGGTCGGGCATTACGTGGTCATTATAGGCAGGGCGAGTAGGGCACACCTCGTCTTGGTGTGTGGGGGGCAAGGAGAGCAGCAGCAGGGTGGACCAGGGTACATAATACGGGTGTGACAGTGTGTTGGTCCTTGGACAGCACGGCTGCGTCCGAGTCCTGCGGTGGTAAGGGGAATGGGTTGGAAGAGCTGGGCAACGGGTAGCCGGCCGATGTGCCGTGGGCCTGTGAGGTGTGGCATGTCACGTAGGAAAGCGTGTTGCGGAAAGGTAGAGCCCTTTGGCACGCAGGTTGGAGGACGACCTGGAGGATGTGCACACATGCAGCGCCGTGGGGCCATGCATCGTGAGCAGGAGCGCACACATCCCAGCAGTTGCGCGTGCACTAGTGAGGGCGCTTATTAGACTGTCAGTGTCATTGGCGTCTAGAGCACCCGCACTCTCCACACTTCGCACCCATTTGCTCAGCCACCAGCACAGTGCTCCAACCCACGCCCCCACCTCCAGCAGAGCAATGACGCAGCGCCAGCCACGCACGCTCAGCACCAACACCTCCTCCGTTCCCGCCGCCGCCGCCGCCTGCATGAGTCCGCACGCCGCCAGCGCCTCCGCGCCCGCCAGCCGCCAATCCTCCGGCTGCCACGGCTCCGCCGCCTCCGCCACCTGCCCCACAAGCGCACGCAGCGCCTCCGCCAGCGGATCCGACGCCGCCGCCACCCCCAGCGCACCTCCGCCGCCGCCAACCGCCGCCACGCCCTCACAGGCCCGTACGGCACTCCCCAGCGCCCGCCCCAGGCACCTCAGCGCCTCGCAGCGCGCCTCCAGCTCGCGGCAGCCGCCCAGCAGCCGCCGTACCAGGGACACGTGTCGTAACGCCTGCTCCAGCGCGACCCGTGGGTCGGTCCCGGCGCCCGGCACGCAGCACACGCAGCCGTCGGGGTGCTGAAGGCCGGGCTGCAACGCCAGCACGCCACCGCGGCCAACACCGATCCCACCATCACCACCACCACCGCTGCTGCTGCTGTCAGGCCCCAGCATGGCAAGCTGGTCAGGCGTGGGTGTGGGTGTGGGTAAGGAGGGTGCAGGCAGGCCTGTGGACAGAGCGTGCAGCAGACCCAGGGCCTTGAGCGCCCGGCGGGACACCTTGGCCACCGGTTCCGCCGCCACTGCGCCCCACAGCAGCGCCATGCCCTCCGAAACCAGCCGTACGAGCAGCGCTGGCCGACACGCCAGCTCGGACGCCAGGCGGGCGACCTTGCCGGCCCGGTCTGCCATGTCAACACACTGCGCCGCCGCAGCCTCAGCCGCCGCAGCCGCCGCCACTGCGGTAGCAGCACCAGCAGCGTCACCGCTGCCGCCAACTGCCGCGGGTGCAGCGGAGGCGACGGCGGACTGCTGGACTGCCTGTACGGCAGCCTGTACGGCGGTGAGGTATCGTACGAGGGTCTTCAGCGCGGCGGCGCGGGTGTCGTACAGGGGGCTGGCCAGGCAGGCTCGCAGCTGGTGCAGGAGGCCCTCCAGGAAGTAACCGCCGGGCGCGCTGGACCTGAAGTGGGTCCATGAAACGAAGCGAAAGGCAGCGCGGGCATGAGACTCGGGTGTATCTGACAACTGGGATGGCTTGCTGGCAGCGAGCCACACGGTGCAGCTTGCGACTGGGCTGAGCAGTCAACGTCAGAGCGCCCTGCGTTGCTGGGCTGCTGGAGACCACATGGAGACCCGGGCCACACCACCACGTGCGAGGCCTCGTCCCATGGGGTTCCACCTGCACCTGCCAAGGCCTGCTATGCTTGTTATTGTTACACCCTGCATCACACCCGCTTTACACCTGCACCTGCAATCCGTTGTTATTGTTACACCCTGCATCACACCCGCTTTACACCTGCACCTGCAATCCGCACCTGAACGCCTGGCACTGCAGCACGGGCCCCAGCCACAGCTGCGCAGCCTGCTTGAGCAGCTGGCCGCGCATGGGATCAGGGAAGTCGGCGGCGAAAACCGCTGGGCTGCTGCCGCCGCCAACGCCGCCCTTGGCGGACCCCGGCGGTGCAAACGCCACCGCCTCCCTGCACGCCGCCGCCAGCTGACCCACGGGTCCGCGCAGCTCCATGCAGCGGCCCGGCGGCACCAGGTCCAGCGCGGCGGCGGCGGCGGCCAGCAGCCCGCAGCCCAGCGCGCTGACGCCGACCCGCGGGTCGGCCAGCCATGACCCGCGGGTCAGATGCTCCAGCGCCGCCGGAAGGACGTCGACGGCACCGCCGCTGCCGCCGGAGGATGGCTCTGACGGCAGTGGGTCGACGTTCCCTTCTAGGAGCGCCGCCGCCTGCAGCAGCGCGCCGTGCAGCCCGTTAGCGCTGCCGCCGAAGCGAATCGGTGCCGGCGACGGCAGCGAGGTGGTTGTGGCTGCAGCGGCGGCGGCATCGGCGGCGGCGCGCAGCCTGGCGGCGCCTGGCGGCTCAGCCGGAATGGCGGCGAGCAGCTGCTGCAGCAGCGGCGGCACGTCCGCCGCCGCCACTAATGGGCTCAGCGCGCGCGCCGCCAAGCGGCGGACCGCCAGCGGCGCCGCCGTCGCGCACTGCCGCACCAGCGGCGTGAAGGCGACGGGGCTGAGCGCGCCCATGAAGGTGGTCGCCGCAGCCGCAGCCGGCGCATCGGCGTTACCGTCGACGTCACCTACAGCGTCCGCAGCTGTCGCCGGCTCTTCCCGCACATGCGATGCCCGGAGGCGTGACAGGATGATGAGCACGGGGTACAGCCCAGGGTGCGGCTGCTGCGGCTGGGGTGGCGGCTGCGGCGGCGAGGTGACGGCGTCTCCTCCGGCAGCGATGGCGGCGGCGGGCTGTTGCTGCTGCTGCAGCTCGGCGGCAGCTTCCTGCAGCTCCTGCAGCAGGAAGCCATGAAGCGCTGGGTAGCGCTGGAAGAACTCCACACCTGTGCATTAGGATCAGGTAGGGGTGGTGCACGGGGAGTTGGGCAGAGTAGAACCACGAAGCAGCCGGTCGCGCTGGGTTAGGCGATGGCGCTTGCTCGGACAAGAGAGCAAAACAAGACGAAAGACTTTTGGTGTGGAGGGAAAGGCGGGGTTGTGGGGGACACAGGGCAACCGGCAAGGGTGCTGGGCGCACGCACACAGTGGTGTAGGACTGGCCGGCTCAGCTCCACCAACAGAGGCAGCAACGGCACAGGAGGCGAAAAGGGACATGTGATGCCCCGTTCCTGCCATATCAGGCCGTGTGTGATACGCTGTGCGGCTGGCACGGTGCCGCCGTGCCCCTACGTACGACAAGGGCATGCACGGTACGACACCCTGGCTAAACGGCCACAACCACCCACCGCAACCGCCCACCTGACACCACCTTGCGGCACGTCTCGCTGCGGCTGTCGTTCTTGAATCCCAGCACCCTCGTGATGAGGGCGGTGAGGCACAGCGTGGCGCTGTTGCGCACCTCCCAGCAGGGGGAGCGCAGCGCGCGGAGGCAGGCCTGGACAGGGTGTGTGTTTTTGGGTGTGTATTGAGGTGTGTATTATAGCGCGGAGGCAGGCCTAGGCAGGATTTGTTTGTTGGAGTGTGTATCAAGGTGTGTATTATGGTGTGTCCTATGGGGTGTGAACACTCAACGCCGGGGTCCCCTTAACCGGAAACCTCTACCACCCAGCAGCAGCCGGTACGGACCCGGGTGCAGCCCTGCCCCATGTCCATTAGCCTCTGGGAACCACGCCTGTACGGCGGTGCACCCAGCACTGCAATTGCCTAAACACCAAGGAATCATAGAAGTGTTCTCCACCTGTCGCAACGCACCACTGACATCGACCCACCTGTATGGCGGGCGCGAAGTAGCCCGACGTGTCCACCGACAGATGCCTGTCGTTAAAGGCGTGGCGCAGGCAGTTGAACGCGTGAACCACCGGCCACACCTGCCGCACAGCCACGCCCTCCACAACCACCACCGCGCCCTCCTTGCCCTCCTCCTGCCCCTCCCCGCCCGCGCCCGCCTCCCCCTCCCCGCCCGGCTGGCCCGGCAGGCGCAGGCACGGACACGTGGCGGCGCCCGCCGCGTCCAGCAGCGCCGCCATGCCACGTGGCAGCAGGGCCTTGGGGGCGTTGCCGGGCTCCGCCAGGAACAGGGCGGTGAGGGCGAAGGGGAGGCCGGAGGAGCGGCGGATGATGTCGTCACGGGTCTGGGCGGGCGACAGCAGCCGGCGGAGGCAGGCCTGGGGGGCAGGGTGGAGGGGTAGGGTGTGAGGCAGGGGGTGGTGGGGGCGTGGGACAAGGTAGGGGTACAGCATGGGGTAGCAAAGGGGAGTATCAGCAGCTTCAGCGGTGCGTTAATTCAGCCTGAACAGAGAGCGAGCGGGGTGCAGTCGCCAGTCGCATACCGCAGCCTACCACATATCCAGGCCAGGAGAGTGCAAGGTAAGGGTGACGGTGTGTACAATACACAAATGCAGCGTTTGCGGGTGGACGGCAAGCCGTCCTCCCCTTACCTCCAGCCACGGCCGCGGCAGCACATTGAGGTCGTGGCAGGGCGCGCGCAGCAGGCGCTCCGTGACCACCGCCAGAGCAAGGGATGTCTTCTCCACCGCCCCGTTGTGCTTCATGTCGAACAGCAGCCGCAGCAGCACAGAGCCGCACCACGACAGCTGGGACCCAGACAGCAGCGGGGGCGGCGGGGAGGAGGAGGGGGAGGGGGAGGAGGTGGCGGTGGAGGGGTCCCAGGGTGCGTCTCCGGGCTGTGGGCCGGTCGGGGGTAGGGGCATCTGGCGTACCAGCGTGGCGAGGACCAGGGAGGCCTGTGGGGTGTGGGGATGTGGGTAGGGGAGTGGGGCGGGGAGCAGGGGTTGTAGGGCGTGGGTAAAAAGGGGCGTGGTGGGGCAGGGTGGAAAGGGGTTCAGGCCAGCCCGGGAATGGTGTCAGCGGTGGGTCAAGCCGGGGGTAAGATACGTACGTCCCTGACAGGGGTAACGGTATGCCCAGATGCCCAGGAGCGGAACAGGAAGCTGCAGTGACCACGGGCCCGGAAGCGTAATTGAGCAGCATACACGCGGATGCGGTGAGGGCGACCCGCCCAGCTGCTGTTAACCCACTGCTCACGTCTCCAACACCACCCACCTCCTTGACTGTTGTCCAGCAGGCTGTGAGGATCACCTGGGCGGCGGGTCCCAGCTCGTCGCCGTCTGCATCGTGCGCGGCATGCAAATGGTTTGCGGAAGGAGAGTCGATGCTTTCTATCAAAGCAGCCGCTGTGCCTCCTACGATTGCGACACTGTGCTCGGCCCGGCAGTATGCACAACGCCGCTGCTACACCGTACCTTCGTCGCCGTCCCCTTCCCCCTCCTCGCCGTCGGGCCCCTCCCCCTCCGCGTCACGCAGTGCCTCAGCATCCACCTCCTCCGCGCCCACGTTGCGCTCCTGCGTGTGGTTGTAAAGGGGTTTGGAGGGTGTCGTCCATATCAATGTTTGTGTACAACCATCCATCCATCCACCTCCTCCGCTCCCACGTTGCGCTCCTGAGCCATGAGGGCAGGAGGGTTTGAAAGGTACCAGGTGCCAGCTGTCAGTGTGTTGGTCAGTCAAACCGCGTAGTCGGTGATGGAAATGTTGCGCTCCTGCGTGGGGTTACCCACACCACACGTTGTTTGTAAAGGGGTTTGGAAGGTGTCGTCAACCTTGGTGACTGTGCACAAACGCGCAGTCCTTGCTAAACGACAAGCAAACCGAAGTCGAGCCTCAACAAGAGCCGCCCAAATGGTTTGTCGGGGTGAGATGATTGCTTACGGCCGATGTTTCGCTTTTCTCGCACCCCATGTGGAGAAGCATTGTAGTTCCTGCTAACCCACCTGCGGCCTTGACAGCACAGGCAGCGCCACGTCCACCACCCCGGACACCGCCGCCAGCGCGCGCGCAGCCCACGCCGCCGCCTCCGCTGCCGCTGTGCCGCCGCCGCCGGCCGCCAGCGCCTGCCAGGGGACGTCCTCCGCCACGTACCGCAGCAGCAACAGCGGCCCGTGCGCGAAGCTGCGGCGGCAGGCCGGCAGTAGCTCCTCCCGCGCAGCGTTGACCTGGCCGTTGACCAGCTGTAGCACCGAATCAAGGAAGCCCAGCACGGCGGCGTGCGGCGCGGCGGCCGCCTGTACGGCTACGGCGGAGTCCGGCGGTACGGCATGGGGCGCGGGGAAGAGCTCCAGGCGCCAGTTGCTCTGGGCGACGTACTTGCCGTACAGGATCTTGACGAGGCGGGCGCCTGGTGCGGAGTGTGAGGAGAAGGCACGCCAGTGTGTACGGCAGCACGGGCAGCATTGTCACGTGTCGCCGCATTCCGCTGCACCGCACGCAGTCCCCTCGGCAGGTTGACCATTCGCGGCTCAACCACTCAATCACATTGCCGCTTCCGTTACTCCCAAAGTCCCCGCCTTGCCGGCAAGCCCCCAGTCAACTCTTGCCAACCCTCTACAACACCAACACAAGCCTTCACACGTACCCGCACGCCCCGCCACATTTAAACCCTCACGGCCCCCACCCGCATTGCTCGCCCTCTCCCTTTGCACGCACCCACACGCCCCACACCATGTCAAAAACCCGCCCGCCCCACCTACCCCCGCCCGCCCCCACCAACCCTCTACAGCACCAACACAAGCCTTCGCACGCAGCCACACGCCCCACCACATTGAACCCCGCCCGCCCCCACCCGCGTCGCTCTCCCTCATGCGCGGAGCCCCAGCCCCTCCCCACGGCCCCCCCTCCATACGCGGCCCCCACCCCACCCACCCGCATCGCTCTCCCTCATGCGTGGGCTCCACAGCAGCCCCACCGCCCACGCCAGCAGCGGAGTCAGCGCCTCGCCGCTGCCCAGCCCCGGCAGCGGGGAGGGCAGCCGCATCAGGCAGCTGCTGGCGGCCTGGGGGCGGGGTAGGGAAGCAGGGCACATATCATGCTTGGTAACACACACCCAGGAGGTTGGTGGTTGTAAGGTAGCCGGGCCACGCAGCCGCATCAGGCAGCTGCTGGCGGCCTGGGGGCGGGTAGGGAAACAGGGCACATGCTAGGTCTACTACCGTAGTAACCCCAGGAGGTTGGTGGTTGTCATACAGCCGCATCTGCTGGCGGCCTGGGGGTGCAGAGCGCAGCATGAGCAGCACATGCAGATGATAGCAACATGATAGCAGGGTGGGTGCACGGTGGAAGAATGGGGAAGCGGCATCAGGCAGCTGCTGGCAGCCTGAGGGTGCGGAGGACAGCAGCAGCGAATGTCACAAGGCTCATCCTGCAGCAAGCACCGAGGGCGATGGAGACACCGTGTCCCAGCTGTCGCACACACCCTGTCCCGCAAACGTGCCCGCAGCAGCGTAAAGCCGCTCGTGCACACACCCGTGCAGCTAATACACATGCACACACGCGTGCAGCTAATACCGTACACGTGCACACACGCGTGCAGCTAATACACATGCACACACGCGTGCAGCTAATACCGTACAAGTGAACACACCCGTGCAGCTAATACACATGCAAACACGCGTGCAGCTAATACCGTACACGTGCACACACTCGTGCGGCTCGCACCTGCCTCAGCTTGTCCCAGCTGTCCACCGCCCCAGCCAGCAGCAGCGCCACCGTGTTGGGGGACAGCAGCTCGGGGGCGTAGGGGCTGGAGGAGGGGCAGGGGAAAGAAAGGCAGGGCAGTAACAGCGGCATGGAGGCGGACGGCAAGAGGCCCCACGAAGTCTGCAGATCGACGCGGGGGGGCGGCGGGAGGAGGGCATGGCGTTCTCCCAGAAGGGTAATCGTCCATCTTGGTGCATGCACGCGGCGTTTCTGCAGCACAGTCATCCGTTACCGTTGCGTTGCACCTCTGCAGCCCCCCCAGCACCCACACCCCCACACCCACCTGAAGCTGACAGCCAGCTCCACCTACCACCCACCTGCCCACTCTCCACACCCCACACGCCACCCACTTTGCCTCATCCGACACGCTACACTGCACCCCCACACCCACCTGAAGCTGACGGCCAGCTCCAACGCGCCTCCCTTCTTGCCCGCAGCCGCCGCGCCCCCGCTGGGGCCCCCAACCTGTGGAGTGAAGTGCAGAGGGCCAGGACCAGGGTAGGATCAAGCTTAATGTCGGCGTTTTTCACTGAATGTGTTTGGCTATCACTGATGCGCCTTCCAGTAACAGCAAACCTCTTTCTCTTTCATGATTGGTAGGATCAGGGCCAGAATCACAGGGATGCGACAAGCCAGCCTGTACCCTCCATTGCATTGCATTGCACAGCACGCGGCAGAGGGCAACGGGATCGGTTTCCGACTGCACCACACGAGGTTGGTCCTCAAATACCCCTCCTTGAATGCACACGCCCACACACCTGCAGGTACCGACTCGGCAGCAGGCCGTGTAGCATCGCTAACACATAACACAGGCACAAGCGCACTTTCTCCACACCACTCAACACGCTTTACCGACACCTTTTGCACACGCCCAGGGCAGCAGCAGGGCAAGCCGCTGATGCACATTAAGCATTAATACAATATCATATTAACCCTGCTAAACACAAAGCCGTGACGTGGTAGTGCGGAACTTGGTCTTGACGTAGGGGTTGACATGTCCGGCTTCGGCTCCAAGATCATATATGTGCATTTGACTGACCCCATGCTAGCATCTTAACCCACCTGCAGGTACCGGCTGGGCAGCAGGCTGAGCGACGTGCTCTCCGCCATGCGCCCTCCGCCCCCCTGCCGCTCCGCCAGGCCCTTCACAGACGACCCCTGTCTGCCCCCCTTGCCTCCCTTCCCGCCGCCTCCAGCCTCCGCTCCGGAACCCGCTGTCCCGCCGGCGGCGGCGGCTGGCGGCGCTCCGGAACCGTCCGGGCCCCAGGTCTCCAGTACGGCGGACAGCAACTCGAGCGCAAAGAAGCGCCGCTCGTACGGCGATCCGGGGTACAGCCCCGAAACCAGGGTGGCGGTTAGCCACTGCATGAAGGACTGCATGCGGAGGAGAGCCGTGCGGTCGGCCGCGACACGTGCGTCGTTGGAGCCGGCGGTTGCTGCTGCTGCTGCAGTTTCCTCCTCGTCGCCCATCGTGAAGAGCACCTGGCAAATGCAATGGGTCAGGGCAAGACATGCCGAACGTGAGGGCTCAGCATGAAGAGCACCTGGAAAGTGCGGGGGGCGGTGCCTAAGGAGTGATCTACGTTGCGGGGGGGGTGTGGGGCGGGGGGGGGCAAACCGAGGCCAATTTGATGTGGCGGCTTGTGTGAGCTGTGTCTAAGCTAAAGCAGAGGCTCTGTTGCCTGTCGGTTCCTGAGGATAGCTTCGATGCTACCCATTTGTCCCCTAACCCGGACCCGACACCGCACGGGAGCCCGCCCCGTCCGCACCTGCTGGCCTCTGCCCTTGGAGCTGGAGGGGTGGGCGGGGCCGGCCTTGGTGGTCAGCCTGCGGGTGCACACGTGAGGTGCACACGTGGCAGTTGGGAAGATGGCAACGTACGGCAGCGTGTTGAGGGACCTTGTTGAGGGAGCTTGTCCAAATGGGGTGGAAACCGTAGACTTTGACGATCAGCTCGCGCCGCATCGAGGCAACGGTCGAAATATTTTTGACACTCCCCATAGCAGAGGAACCAACGAGCTTCGTTACAGTCCGCTGCCATCTGAGCAGCGACGCAACACACGAACACGGTCCCAAGGCTATCGTACACCCATCTCCCCTACCTGCGTCCCTTACCTGTGTGCGATGTGTCCCACCGCCATGCGGATACGCGCAATGAGCTTGGTGGCCAGCACCAGGCACTTTACCCACGCCCACCACCTAATACACAGACACAAACCCCACCTGTGCGCGATGTGTCCCACCGCCATGCGGATGCGCGCTATGAGCTTGGTGGCCAGCACCAGGCACTTGTTCCTGCTGCCCAACGCCGTGCTGCGGAGGCACAGCGCCAGCCAGCGGGACACAATGCGCAGCTCCAGAACACCTGCAGGACATAACCGGAGACAGGCAAGGACGGCGTAAACATCTTGGCGTGGCTCAGAAGGCATATAACTCTGTCGAACGGTGCACAGCGCCAACCGCGGGGTATAATGCGCAGGTCCGACACTCCCCCTGACTTCCCCGTGTAAGGCACAGCAAGGAGAAGGGGAGCGTGGGTTGAGGGAGTGCAATAAGGCATCAGCCAGGGGGAGCTTCCGCATTCCTATCCGAGCGGGCTCGAGGGTGCGTGCGGCGTGCCTTAGGCACTCTGACTGGAGGACTCCGCCACACAGCGCTACGGCATCAAGGGCTAGAGTCCAGGGGAACTACTGCACTGCTTCAAATTCTGGCAGGCCTGGTGTATATGGATAATGTGCGTAGCAGTTTTCCGGTGTATAGGTTGTGTAGGTAGTAGGTGGATGCGCATGCGCCGGTGGGCGCGCGTTGTGTCCCTCACCCGGCGGGTCGCTCATCTTGAATGCCACCACCGCCAGCCATTGGGTTCTAGAGCACACATAGGAACTGTTGCGTACGTGATTGCTTTGCAAGTTTGTAAAACTCACCCGGCGGGTCGCTCATCTTGAAGGCCACTGCCGCCAGCTCCAGGGCGTCAAGACGCACAGCCTCGCTGGCGTGCACCACCGCGCCCAGCAGCAGCGCCTGGTGGGAAGAGGGAGGTGGGTGGGTGCCTGTGTGTTAGGTTCGGACACTGCTAGCTGCTGTGTTGGAGCGACAACCTCGCTTGCGTGCACCATCGCGCCAAGCAGCAAAGCCTGAAGGAAGGGGATCAAAAGGGTTCGGTGCGGCGAAGCGTTGTTAGAGGCAGACAGTCGACCGCCGTGTACTGTTAGAAGTGCCAGTGAAGGGACAGAAAGTAGAACCTCGCTGGCGTGCACCACCGCGCCAAAGAGCAGCGCCTGGAGGGAGAGTCGAAACAGGCATCATCACAGGCAACCTAGTAGTGGAGTTCATACAGCAGGGCCTGGAGGGAGGGGTGCAGCGGGTTGAATGTGGGTGGGAGTCCCCAGTAGTTGAGAGGAACGACGAATGGAGTAGCCCTGTGCTGGCACTTTTGAGCGTTCTTGCTAAGCAATCTAGGAGTTCGGGACCCGTTTTGCGGGAACCGTGGAGGGCGGCAGGTTACATGGCCTCGTGTTGCAGCATGCATCCAGCTTGCAACACTACCGGTAATCACATTAGCGCTACCCACCTCCGGGTCCACCCCCGCTCCCAGGCGCGCCCTGTTGTGAGAGGCCAGCAGCGCGTCCAGGTCCCCCACCAGGCCCATGCCGCGGGCAGCCTGGGGCAGAGCAGCGATGGGCCGATCACAAGGGAGTCAGCTGTACCATATGTCTCCTGGCTGAGCCGCATGCGAGCCGCCACTTGGGCAAACAACCTGCTCCTGTACGAACACACACTTTACCGCATTCCTGCCTTAACATGCATAGGTTCGGAAGGATAAGGTACATAGTTCACAATGCACTCTGACACATTGACCGTCTCCATGCAGGCGTAAGCCTGACATGCGCTTCTTTGACACAGCAACATCCTGCTGGCCTTACTAGGCCCCTGATCTACCCACACCTACCTTGAGCACAGCCACCACCGCTGCGACACGCGACGTGCCCGGCACCGGCTCCGGCCGCGGGTCGGACAGCGCCGCACGGATCAGCTCCAGCGCGGCGGTTGGCTCCAGACCCAGTACGACAGGCAGCGCGTGTACGGACACGTACGAACGCAGCTTCTCGGAGCCGCTGTACAGCGCCGCCAGCAGCGCGCCGCGCCACAGGGCGACCCAGTGGGACGACGGTGGGCCGGCGGCGGTTGGCGGTTGGCTGCCGGCTGCTGCTGCCGTACACGTGCCTGTGCATGCGGCGGCTGCCTCGGCGGCTAGCTGCGGGTCGGCGGTTGCCTCGGAGCGGGCTGCGGCCAGGAGGGTCTTGAGGAAGGAGGAGGCGGCGCTGGCGGTTGTGTCGTTCTGGCGCCAGGATTGGGCACATGGGAGGGAGAAGTGTTTTGAGCCTGTTGTGTAGAGCCACAGGCGCACATGGCATTGGGCAGCGGCGCGCGAAGAGGAAAGAGGCGGCGCTGGTAGTGATAAACGTAGCTTCGCGCTCCGCATAAAACTCCCACTAGGCAAATGAAGCTCGTGATTCCTGCCATCAGCCACCGGCGTCGTCTTACCAATGCAACTGACGCAATCATACGCGACCCGCTCGACCGTGACGTCCCCAGACTCCACATCGGCACGCCTCCCAACTGGTCCCGCCACCGGTTGCCCTGTATTTGCACACACGCTAATACACACGTCTCCACCCGCACCTGCATGGCCCCTAGCGCCTCCCCCACCAACCCCGGGTGGTCCGCCAGCAGCCTCAGCGCACAGCCACGTGCCGCCAGCCCCTTAACACACAGAAGCTAATACACACGTGCACCCCACACCTGCATTGCTCCCAGCGCCTCCCCCACCAGCCCCGGGTGGTCCGCCAGCAGCCTCAGCGCGCAGCCCCGTGCCGCCAGCACAGCCAGTTGGGAGAAACGGCCCTTGCGGCTGGGAGGCACGGACAGCAGCCGGGAAGCAACCTGGGGGAGGCAGCGAGGGTAGAGGATTTCAGGGTGGACAGCGTACGGCAAGTTTTTCGGTGTCTGCGTTGTAGGATTGCGGGTGGTGGCCGTGGGCCACGGATAAGAGCCGGGGGGCAACCTTGGGGGAGGGGAGGGAAGGGGAGGTGGTACCGTAAGCGTGTAACGACGTGCCGAAGTAAGTTGTTGTGCTGGAGTTGGGAGGAATGGGTGTACAGCACATGCAGCAATGCGGGCGATTGAAGAGAGCTGAGGGCACAGGTGGCTTCCGCTGCATCTGCATCCCCTCCGGCCACATGTTACCGGCGCTTACTTGTTGCACTGAAAAAAGCCATGACGCCAGAGTCAGAACCGTAGAAGTAACGCACGAAGTCTTTTGAGAGCCAGCCTGACCACACCCTCACCTGGCGCTTGAAGTCTGCCAGCGGCGGCAGCACCCCTGGCGCATATGCTTGCTGCGCCGCCAACACCTCCAGCAGCAGCTCGTAGGCCTCCTGGATCTGCACGTGTATGTCAGCAACCACGTGTGTTACGAGGGTGGGTTAGCAAGGCAAGGACAAGGCCCGGGCTGCAGTACTCAGCACCTCCGGCAACAGCCCGTACGCCTCCTGCGCATGCACCCATGCCGTCCTTTCAGCGTGCATGTTGTGGGGTAAAAGCGGGCAAGGTATGGGTTGCACAACATACACCTCCACCAACCACGACCTCTTCCGCGCGCCCCGACCTGCACACTGCTGACCCGAGTTGACCGACAGTCTTCATCCATGTAGCAACATGATTGCCCACCTCCCCACCTGCCGCGCCGTCTGCGCCAGCGGTTCGTCCAGGTTCGCCCACATGAGGGCCATCACCTCCTCTAACCCACTCGGGTGCAGCACGGCCGGCACCAGCCGCACCCCACCTGCACCCCTTCCCTCCTCCCCTTCCTGCTGCCCCTCCTGCTCTTGTTCCTGCTCCCGCCCCTGCTCCTGCTGCTCCCCGCTGCCCCGCTCCTGCTGCTGCCAGCTCTCCAGCAGCTTGCCCACGCAGAAGTTTAATACACATGCCGCATGGAACTTGAAGTGCGCGTCGGGCGCGTCACGAATGGCGGCGCAGCCCGCCGCCAGCACGCCGTCCACCAGCAGGTGCCACGGCCGGGCGGTTACTGCCGTACTGCTGGCGGCGGGATCTGCCGTACCGTGTACAGCAGGAGCGGCGGTTGGCGGCTCCAGGAGCAGCAGCGGCGCGCAGCTGGCTTCCTGCACAACGGGGTGCGAGCGGGCAGGGTCACAAGTGCAGTGCTCATCCAAGGGCATCTGGCACCCCAAGCACGCCACCAACCCAGCCACCACCGGCATGGCGGCCACCGGGCCGACCCGCAGAGAGACCTATGCCATGTGCTGTTTAAAAAGAGCACACCAGCCAACGTTCATGTGCCGTTCATGCCTCCCACACCACACCAACCATACCCACCCACCGACCCACAGACTCGCCCACCGACCCACAGACTCGCCCACCGACCCACAGACTCGCCCACCGACCCACAGACTCGCCCACCGACCCACCCGCGGCATGGCCGTCACAAGGCCCTTGAGCGAGCAGATGCGGCCGATGGGCGAGAAGCGCCGCAGCTCCCCCACCAGCCCCGCCGCCCCTGCCCCTGCCCCTGCGCTGCCCTCCGCCCTGAGCCACTCGTCCAGCCAAGAGCCCGGCAGCCCCTGCAGCGCGTTCCAGCCCCTGCCGCCTCCTCCGCTGCCGCCAGCTCCCTGCTCCCCACGCTCCTCCACAGTCAGCGCGGCACAGCTGCTGCTGCTGCTAACGTTACTGCCGTCGGCTCTGTCCTCATTTGGAGGCGAAGGCGGTGGTATGAAGAGCCCCTGCCCGAAGGTTGCTGCCGCCTGCGCAGGGGAAGCTGCGGGCAGCTGCGCCACAGCCCACAGCACCACGGCGGCGGAAGCGAGCGCCTCCCGGACCAGCGCGCGGCCCTGCGAGATGCGGAGGGGTGGGAGCCAGGTGGAACGCAGGGAGGGCAGCCTAACGGCCCAGTGGCTCGTCAACGAACCGGCCGTGCACGGCTCATTGTTTCTTGCAAGCGCCACGCGGGCCTAGGGTTGTGTTCCATGTTACGGGTGCGTGTGGTGGATGAAGGTTAGAGGGACACGAGGGTTTGCTGCGCCACCGCCCACGGCACGACCGCGGCGGAGGCGAGAGCCTCACGCACCAGAGCACGGCCCTACGGGACGAAGAGGGAAGCCGAGTGCCGTCGAGGTGGGCAACAAAGTGGCGTAGCAACTCTGTCCAGCTGGGTTGCAATCCAAGCGTCCCACCTGCACGGTTACCTGCACGGTTACCTGCCTGCTCGTCTTCACTACATCCGGCCCCTCACCTGCAGGGCTCGCAGCATGGCCCTGCCAGCCGCCAGCACCGCCTCCCGGCCCGCGGGTCCGCCGTGCTCCGAGATGTACCGCCCGTGGTGCTGCAGCAGGTAGTACATCGCGCCCACGGCGTCCTGCACGGCAGGCAGCGTACGGCACGTCGCGTTTCGGTGGATGTCAACGCGTCTTGCACGAGCAAAAACGGCTCCGTGGTCGTTACCGTACGGTACGGCAAGCGCGGGTGATTATGGCGCCGCCATGCCTATGATCCCGAGGCTAGCCCTCCAGCACGCTCCCCATCTCCCGTGCATCCCCCCATCGCCCCACCGCCCACGACGATAACCTGACGCTGCTACACCAACCCTGCGACACCCCATGCCGGCCACCCACCTGCACCTCCTCCATCAGGGCGGCCCGTTAGGGCATGTGTACGACCATGCAACATACCGTACACCCCGCCCCCTTGCACGTCCGATATGGAGGAAGGCCTTTGCGACATGTTTACTAGTGCGTTGGCGCCTCATGCTTTGTTGTGTAATGAGCACCCCATGCCGTCCACCCACCTGCACCTCCTCCATCAGCGCGGGCGCGATGTGCAGCCGCCCTGCGTCTGCCGCCGCCAGCACGCCGCCCACCCCGCCCGCAAGCGCGCCCACCAGCCGTACGACAGCCGGCCGTACCCAGCCGTACGCAGCGGGCAGCCACAGCAGCGAGGCAGACACGTGTGCGAGGGGCACACCGGACGGGGCTGGGGCCGGGGCACTGCTGCTGCTGGTAGGGGCAGTGGTGGTGCTTTCAGCTTCGAGCTGGCCCAGCGCCAGTTGCAGGCGTGCTGTCACGGCTGCCCCGAAGGCGTCTGCATGTGGGCAAGGAGGGCGCGGGAAAGGGCATCGTGTTGGTGCGTGCACGTTCAGTGCGGCGTACAACAGCCGACAGGGACCCGACAGGGACCCGGAGCTGTCCGTATGGCAGTGCTGGCGGTGCTGTCCGTACCCCTCCTCATACGCCAGCCGCCTACGGCGCCTTACCCCACCCGTGCCATCCACAATACGAAAAATACGCGTTCCCTCCTTCCTGCTTCCACATGCCTGAGGCCCAACGTTCCACGCCAACCTCAGCCTCCCAGCGCCCCGCTTGCTCTCTGCCTGCCCCTTGCAGAGGGGCATTCATTTCCTCTACTCGTCCTAAACCCAGCGCACATCGCCCCCCCGTCCCCCAGGTGCCCCAGCCTCCCCGCTCCATCCATCCACTTCCGGCCCCCGCCCAGGGCCTAACCAGCCGCTGCTGCGCCAAGCGCTGCGCCGCCGCCAGTAAGGGCCTTTCAAACCCTCTCGTCCTCCCTGCCTGCCGCATGACTACGGTACTCGACCCCCCTCCCCATCTCTCAACCGTACCCAAAGTGCAGCCCCCTTCGCCTCGCCTAGCCAGCAGAGCCCTCCAACTTATACCCATTGCCCTGGGCCCTGTACTTTCCGGGCCCCGGCCCCTCACCTATCTGCTGCTCCGGCAGGCGCTGCGCAGCCGCCAGCAGCGTCCCATCGGCTCCCCTGTCCCCGTCCCCGTGCGGTTTACCCCCCGGGCCCCCGCCCCGCCCCCTCACCCATGTGCTGCTGCGGCAGGCGCTGCGCCGCCGCCAGCAGTGTCCTGTGCAGCGGCCTGCTGTTGTCCAGGAACAGCAGTTCGACCAGCAGGCCGCAGCAGGAGTGGAACCAGCCGGGGACATCCCCTGCCGCATCCCCGCCCACGGGTGCCCGTACCGTCGGCGTCCCCACGTCGGAGGAAGAGCCGTCGGGCTGTGCGACAACAGCTTGTGTGTTAGCTGCTGCAGCATGTGTGTTCGCTGCTGCTGCTGCTGCCGAGGCGCGCGTGAAGGCGGCCAGCACACGGCGCAGGTCCTCCACCTCGCCGAAGGTGTGCTGGATGCGTGACAGGGCCAACAGCTCGGAGGCCAGGGACCGCAGGGCCGCGGGGGCCGAGGCATCAGCGTCCAGGTCTGACACCTGGTAAGCGGGTGAGAAGGTGGCGGAAGGTGGAGCGGTAGTAGGGGAGTGGGGTGAGGATGCAGAGCGGGTGCGCGGGTGTGCGAAGGGAGGTCGCCTAGTCACATGGTTCCGTGGGGCACTTCACCTTCGTGTTCCCTAACAGCGTTTGTAACAACTATCCTTTGTTGATTCAGTGCGCTTGGCGTGACTTGGCGGCCGGCAAGACGACATACCGTGCAGTCAATACTCACAAGCAGATGCTATGCATTCAAGCAATACTTATGCATGATGTAGCCTATAGTCTCGAAGGCGGCTTCCTGAGTTGGCTGCAGCGGAAGCCCGCGACTCACCCGCAATGTCAGCTCCGGCGGCCAGCTTGTGCCAGTTTCGTTCCATTTCTGATGCCGCTGTGATCGCTTAAACTTTCCCGACATTCCTCAACCGCGCTCGCCGGCAATCGGCTGACAAGCCGTAAGGGCAGCTAGGAGCGAAAGTTGGGGGCTACATGCGCAAAAGCTGCGTCTGCCACCTCAACTGCATAGAATATGATAATTACATCGCTTTGCCAGTGTTGGACAAGGTGGACTGGCGGTTGCCGGTTAGCTGTTCGTCCGTGCCTTTGACCAAGGTGATTTGCAGGGGAGGTCCTCCCCTGCAGCCTGCCGCGGCCTTGCAGGGGAGGTCTTCCTAGTGACCGGCAGCAGAAATGCCGCACCTGTTACGGGCTGCAGGCGGAGGTAGACCATGGACAGCGGATGCAGCCTCTAGGCGGCGGGGCGGGAACCCCGTGACCAAGGCTTCCAGGCCAATCTTAGACCGGGGCGTTTGTGCTTTGGTCCCCTAACACTCCCAGTGCTTCTTATCGTGACACAGGGTGACGTGCGTGTGTTCTGATCTAGGAGTTGGGGTAAGCTTCTGCCCCAGATGCTGCGTCTGGCTACAATCGATGCCCACGCAGGGGAAGTCCTCCTAGGACGACCAGCCACGCAGAACGAAGGTCTACCCCACCTCGTGCGGCTCAGCGGCTGTGCAGGGCTTGGCGTCCAGCTGGCCCTGGCTGGCCCAGTGGCCCAGTGCGGCTGAGGCCATGCGCCCAAATGCGGAGGGCCGCAGGCCCCAAACGCCAAAGCAATCCACTCCTGCGGCGTCATCCCAGCGGGGATGACATACGGCATGTCAGCAGTGCACTCTCCTTGCAAACCGGCAAGCAGCTTAGCGCAGGTCATCACGCGCAACAGCAGCCACCCCAGCTTGTTGAGACTGCTTGTCACTTTACAGCGTTCCAGCCAGCTCCAGCACACGCATGGAGGTGTGCCAAGCGCTCAGTCTACTGTACCGTACTTGCTACACCTGTCCAGCACCACCGCCGCACTGTCCCACC
>QAXN01000769.1:6534-16571 GCA_004335795.1 Chlamydomonas sp. 3222
GGGGGGGGCCTGAAGGGGTGAAGGGGGGGCGGTGTGGCGGGCGGGGGAAGGTGAATGTTGGCTGGTGGACGCTACTACGCTATTCGCCCCCGCACAGAAGCAGACCTGGGCAGGGGTGTGCAGCACCATCCGCTGCAGATCCCCGTGGTGCCAGCACCTGTGCCTGTCCCCACGCCACACGCCAGCGGCACGTGCGGCCAGAACCGCTGGGGGCCTGGCGCAACGGGCGGCAGGCGCCATCCCCCCAGGCGCCCACACCTCGCACTCCGGTCCCCGGCCGCCCACTTCTTTCGCAATCCCAAACCCGCCCCGGCCCCATCCTCCACCCCTAGGCTGCCTGAGCCCAACCAGGCGCTGCCGCCCTCCCCCCTGCTGCGGGTGCTGGGGTGGGGCGCCACGGAGGCCAACGCGCTGAGCGACGCCCTCAGGAAGACAGACGTGGCGCCGCTGGACTCCAAGGAGAGGTGGGGGGGGGGCGGTGTGGGAGGGCCAGGGGAGAGGGGAGCTGGCTGGCTTGGCCCGTCCCCGTGCAATAGTTGCTGCCCGCCCATGCGTTCGGCTGTAGCGCCCAAGCTCCAGCAGCTGTTGTGTGCAAGTAAGGTTTGACAGTTCATCCCGTTGCAAGCTCGACCTGTGCCGGTCCGACCACCTGTCGCGCCATGGCGCCCCCCGCCCCCCCGCCCGCCCCCCCCCCTCCCAGGTGCGCCGAGATGTTCAAGCCGTTCGGCACCGAGGTCACGCAACGCATGATGTGCGTCACAGGTGTGCAGGGAGGGGGGCAGGGGGGCAGGGGCAGGGGGGAGGGGAGGGAGGTGACACATAGGAATGGCGCTCTCCAGCCTCCTCGGCCAGCACAACCGTCCGCGACGTCCATTTATACCACATGCATTTACGATTTACACTCTTTCAGCCCGCAAGTGCTACGGCACGCACAGATGCGGCGTCAGCGCACTTCCTTTCTCCCTCTCTCCGGTCTCGCACCTGCGCGACCCCCCATGCACCACGGATCCGCTCCCTGCACACCCGCTGGCCCCAGGCCGCACCTGCGCCGGGGACTCCGGCGGCCCGGTGGTGTGGCTGCCGCAGGGCAACGCGGGGGGCCCCGACACGCACGTGCTGGTGGGGCAGGTGAGGCACGGGCCCGGGAGACACGCGGCGCGGGTAGCAGTGTGCGTGGGAGGTCATGAGCGGGTTGCCGGGCGGGGCGTCCACAGCAGGTGTGCGCAGCAGGTGAGCATCCTGCCGGCTCCAGGGTTACACCACCGCGCCCGCCCAGCCCGTTCAGCTCCGCCGCCGCCACAGCATCCGCCCAAGCAGGAGCCCCACCAGCCCCCACCGCCAACCCCTGCCGCTTGCAGGCACAGCCAGGGTCTGCTGCTCCCGCCCCCATGCCCCGTACCCACACGGACACCACGCCGCTGCCAGGAGGCACACCCCACCGGGCCCTAAACCTGCTCTGCTGCCTCTCTCCCCTCCACCCCGCTGCTCAGGTGTCGTTCGGCTTTCCGCGCGGCCGCGGCCAGGGCTGCCCCTCTCCAAACCCCGCCACGGTGCTGGCCGACCTGCGCGCCCCCCGCCTCAACGCCTGGCTGCGGGCCGTGGTGGCGGGCGCGGGCCAGGGTGGGGCAGGGGGCGACGGCCGAGCGGCGCTGCTGGGGCTGGAGGAGGACTACGAGCGGCCAAGCAACTGAGAGGGCCAGGGGGGGCGGGAGCAGAACTGACACAACACGGCAAACCGCTCAACAATTGGTGCCGCTAACGGCTGGTGGGAGCCTATCCTCCTGTGGGGTAGCACCGTGATAGCTGACTTTGTCCTTTTGACTGCCGGACCCCAATGGTGCATCGTGTGCAGCAGTGTGTCTTACTCGTGAGCCGTGCCGCAGCTGACCTGGCCCTGTGCTGGTGCCTCTCCGTGCACTTCAGTGGCAGCAGGGGAGTTCTCACCCACTGGCTGACCTAGTGTCGCTAGTGATGCTTACATGGTGGGCGAGAGTGCTATGCCGCCCAGCTCTGCGTGCTACCTTGTACTGTTGTCGCACACGTCCTGCGTGCCTGTGTGATCGAGCAGGTGTGCTGGTGGTGTGCGTGCGCACACCCGTCTGGAACCTAATGCAGTAAGGATCGTGTGGCCACACCACCTGGAATGTAACACAAAATGCCACAAAAATGCGACCTCCGTTGTGTGCCTTGGGGTATGCCGCTAGCCTATGCTTGCGTGGTTTACAGGTTTGAGGAGCAATTCTTTTCGCTTGTGTCAGGACTTGTCCAATGTGTATTGCTGCTGTTGGGAGGATGCCTTTAGGTTGCGTAGCCGGTTGTGCCGGTTCCCCTCCCCTCCCCTGACCCCGTGCGGGTGGACTTCTGGCGTGGCAAGCTCCCCTGGCGGCAAGGGCCCTGTCCCTCGTCAACAGTTGGCTGGGGCCTATCCGCCTTTGGAATAGCAACAGGCCATGGCCTTCTGACCGGGACAGGCTGTTGGGCTGTGGTGCGGCCATGAGCTGGTGAAGGCGGGTGTGGGTGTGCCCTGGGTGTGGGTGTGCCTGTGGCCATCTGCCGCCTCGTACGTCGCGTCCGGTTTAGGGGTGGCACCAGATGTAAATGGACGGCCAGGTTGCGTGGCCGCGCACATCTGACCTGTTAAGGGCGGACGCCCTGCACCCTCAGACCCGTAGAGGTGGTGATGGGCCCAGATTTCCTGGCGCACGCGCATGTGGCGCACAGCGTCGTTGCAAGTGCTTGCACCATTCCCTGGCGGGTGGCATGCATACACCTAATTCGTATGGGAGCTACGGTGGCAGCGTGCCAGGCGCAATCTGGCACCCTCTGCCGGGCCGGCCAGGCACGGACGTTGCTAACACGATTGCAGCCGTGTCACAAAAACTTTCACTGCCGCAACCAGATGACGACCAGATCACAACCTGTTCACCTCAATCGCCGCACCCATCGTCACGCATAACCCTTCGGTACTGATCCGCGCCCTCGAGACCTGCTCCGAGACCTGACCTAGTGTGGCGTCGTGCCGTGACGCTGCAGCCCCTGCTCGACACCGCGCGCCGTACTGCCTGCTGCTCAAGCGCGTCCCTGGGCAACAGAGCACAGGTTACAGCACTCATTCTCCAAACGCCAAGAGCGCTCTCCATAGCCAATATCCCCTAAGCCAGCAGCCCTGTAAAGTCACAACAGTGTCGCCCCGCCCCGCCCACGTACGTGCGCCCTCGCCCCTGCTGCCGTTCCACCACGTGGTCCTGTGCCGCGCCCCGCACACGTGGGCCTCTCCCTCCATCCTGTCACATGTACATCACATCGCTCCCCGCCTTTGCCTCCGGCACGAACCACCTGTGCGTGGCGGCCAGTGTGCGGCAGGCGGCGCCATCGTACGACAGCACACCGCCCTCAACGGCGGCGGCCAGCGCGGGCCCCAGGGCGTCGCACGCTGGCAGGGCGTCCGGCAGGTCGGGTGGAGATGAGACGGCTGGCTTGTGGGCTGTGCGGGAGGAGGAGGAGGGGCAGTAGGGCAGGGCGGCCGCAAGGGGTGCTTGTGCTCAGTGCCGTACTTGTGCTGGTGGTATGCAGTGCTAGACTGGGTTGGCGTGCAGGGAGCCATGCGGCTCTTCAGCCGGTGGATCGAATGCCATGTGCTCTTTGGCAGGAGGGGTCATGCGACAGCCCTCAGCTGCTCCAAGCCACGCCACGCAACGGCATGGCGCCCTGCCCGACCCGCAGCGCCGCACGCGCCGAGGCCAGGGCTGGGGCACACAGGACAGGCGATTGGCTTTAGGGAGCTGGCGGTAGCGTCTGCGCATCAAGGTGCAGGGATAGGGAGCCACTGTCCCACCCCACGCCTCCGGTCGCACCCCACGGCTCAACGCCAGCCGGCAGGGCCCCGCGCCCGCGCCCCCATCCCGCCCCTTGGCCCTCAACTCTATTCTACCCCCCTCTCCCCACACCACCACCGACCTTGCACGGCCAGGCAGCAGGCCGGCAGCCCCGCCGCCCGCAGCACGTGCAGCAGCGCCCCCAGTGCGCCGTCGCCCCGCACGGGGGTGGCGGGCGGCAGTCGGGGCAGGGAGCACAGCGAGGGGGGTAGTGGCGCGCCGCCGTCGCCGCAGTTCATGGGGTGGCTGTACACCAGGGGGGCGGACTTGGGGCCGGCTCCTGCAGGGTGTCCGGGCGGCAGGGTGTCCGGGCGGCAGGGCGGGAGCGGCAGTCACACAGGTGCGGAGCGCCTCCGGCAACGGCGGTGCGGATGCAAGGCCATACTCACTCTTGTGTTGGGAACGGCGAACAGGCACGGTGTGCGGCAACAGCCGGGCGGCCAGGGCCTGGGCAACCGATTCACCAGGCGTGGGTTAACGGCTGGAAAGAGGCCGCCAAAACGCAAGATGTGTACTAGTGTTGCTGTTCGGCATGAGGTGCGTTTGCTAGGCACCAGCCACCAACCGAGATCAGCGACTGGGAGACTCACGTGCCTAGACCCGTGCTCCTGGCTGAGTGTGCCTAGACCGGTGCTCCTGGCTGAGTGTGCCTAGACCCGTGCTCCTGGCTGAGTGTGCCTAGACCCGTGCTCCTGGCTGAGTGCCGAGAGCACGCCCGGCCCTTCCCCCCGCTCGCCCACCTGCCAGCTGCGGCGGCAGCAGCATGCCCGCCGCAACCACCACCGTCCCCGTGCCCGTGTCCGGCCCCTGCCCCTCCTGCTGGCGGCTGGCTATCAAGTCCGCCAGCGCCGCCGCCACCTCCCCCTGGCGGCCCTCGGGCAGCGCAGCGTTGACCGCCAGCAGCGACACCTGCCGACAGTGCGGGTGAGGGCGAGCGTCAACAGTAACGTGACAACATCCTGCCGGCGACGGGGCATATGTAAATCCCAAGCTCCCTCGCCGAGTTCTAGCAGGAATAGGCCACCAACAGCTACACAACGCACTGTCACTTGCCCACGGCAACCCCAGCGCCCCTTGCAAACCCCAAGCGCACCTGCGGCGGCTCCCCCTCCGCGGCCCCCGGGCCCCACACGTTGCGGACTAACACCGCCGGGGCGCCTGCAGCCGCCGTCCCGCCCGCTGCCAGCACCGGCCGCAGCTCGCCGCCGTGCGCCCCCGGCCCCGCCCCCTGGCCGCCACTGCCTCCCGCGTCGCCCCCAGCCTGCCCATCCCGCTGCCCGGCCGCCCCCAGTCCCTGCAGCTCCAGGGCCGCCTCCTGCACGCGGCAGCCCGCGCCGGGGCCCAGGGACAGCACCACGCGGGCACTGCGTCGGGAGGAAGGGGCGGGAGGCTTGACGTGAATGCTTGCACCCTTGTATAGGCGGTCGGGCAGCAGGGCAGCAGCGGATAGGGCATCGTGTACGTTCGTCAGCGCTAGGCCGACACTGGATGCGCACCCTGCACGCAGTGCAGCGCACACCCGCACCACCCACCCCACGGCGGCCACGTCCACCAGGCCTACCACCACCTGCAGGGCGAGGGCGGTGGAGCAGGGGTGGCAGAGGAGGTGGGGGCGGAAACAATCGGTAGTACCCTTGGGGTCTGTGACAAGGTACCACCCCCGGGGAGAAGGCAACAGGCAGTGCTGTTACGTACTTGACTAGCAAGCCTTAGCGTTCGTGAAGCCGTCAAGGTTACCGCGTCGTGCGGCATGTCTACGGTCCCGCGCAGATCTCCACGGCGCTCAGGCCTAATTTGCTGTTCAGATGCCTTAGCTACAGTTATGATTGTGCAGTCAAAAAATGACAGTGACAAGTGGGTTCAGCACTTCCGCGGGACGATGATGAGAAAGGAACGCTTCACGAGAAGGGGCTCGTGCACATTGCTGGCCAACCAACAAATTGTGATAGTAGCAACTGAGCTTGGAGATGCAACCTACGTCCTTTTCCCACTGCAACGCACTGAAGCCGCTGCACCTGATGCTTTGGCTCCGAAGCCTGCCCTGCTCCGAACCCGCTCAGACCCGCTTTTGTGGCCTCCGTTGCCCCCCCCCCCGCTCGCCCCTGCTGGTCAAGTTCTTGCCACCTCCACGCTTACCCCTCTCCACAGCACTCCCTCTTGTACCTTAATCCCCCAACTTCAACTGAGCCATAGCCACATGCAGCTGATCCGATGTTGAAGCCATTAGCCATATTGTTCGCAGCTCCGTACTTGCCCATACTGAAGGATACCGACTACTGAGCTCATGTGCACATCCAAGCACACCGCTCACGTGTCTGTACCCGCACAGTGCTGCAAATCATGGACAGCAGATAGGCCTGCACCCTTGCCTGTACCCCAACCCGGTCTCACCCAGGCACGTGCCACACTTGGGAAGTGGTCTAACGCCCAAAAGCCCTTGACAGCATTGCAACCCGTTATCAACCCTCAATGTCTAATTATGGAATTGTATACGCGCTGTAATCGCCTGTGATGCGATAGTGAAGGCTCAATTCGCCTGCTAACTGCCCGCTGCACTCTGCGCTGTAGCCTCTGGGGAGACCCTGCAAGGAACATGTTGTCATCTGTAGCAATGACGGAACAACCAGCGGGGCTTGCGGGGCTCGCTGTGCTCTCTTGTCGCTGAGCATGTCGCACACATGCCGAGAGCAAACATGGCCGTTTCCGCTGATACGTGACTTCAAAGATAAGTATATATGCCAAATGAACATTGCTGACGAGTTCAGAACATCCATTGCGACAAAGTCGTGAGGTCCAGAGGGATGACATAGCGGTTCACATGGCTGCGGAGCGTGTCACTCAAATTTTCCTCGGCCATGTGAACCGCTATGTCATCTCTCTGTGAGGTCACTGGATGCCCACGTCTTTTGCCCCCCAGCCGAGGTGTAAAGCGCTTTCACTTTTGGCCTGGAGCATATATAGCTATAGTTCATTTGATATGAGCTTTACAGGTACCGGCGGGACGGCAACCAGGGCACATTAAGGGCCATCTTCTGTGCTTAGACCCCTCGTACGGTACACGCTGTACGGCAGTGGCAGGACACGTGGATAGGACTTCCGCCCCATGAAATGGCAAGAAGACGTGGAGAGGAATCCGGTGTTGTGCAGGAAATCCTTATCGAACTGTCCTGCAACCCGTTCTGGTGGGTTTGAAGTTGCCCCAATTTTGGACCACGGGTGAGACCGGGTTGCTGTACCCTCAGCTGCACCCTCCCGCACCTGCCCTGCATACGCTCCTACCAGGAGTACGTTTGGTCCCTGATAGACGGCTCCATTGTTAGCTGACAGATTTTACTGAAATGCACGGGGTATGCGGGCGGCAGAAGACACACCGGCCCAGCGCGGTCTGGATGTGCCCGCAACCACCTGCAAATCAACCGTCAGAGAGTTCAGCGGTGGCGCTCATACCATCGCACTTCCTTTGTAACTAAAGGCTTTGAACCTTGATATTAGCTGCGTTGAACTTCACAAAGCAAGTTGCCATTACGCCTTAAAAGTTACAACCGCCGAGGCCAAGACGCGACGTGCAGCCAGACGCGCAGCAGCTGCGTGCGAGCGCGCAACGCGCATTGCGAGCGCTCCTTGGACATGTGATGCTCAAATACCTCACAAACGCATCTGCATAGCAGTGTTGGGGGCAGCCTTATGTCCGGTGGCCCTGCGGGGCTCAGCATTGCCTGCGCCCTATACCTCCTCTTCGCGGTGACGTGTACAGGTAGCGAGTAATCTCCCCATATGACATGCATGTGTACCACATATGGTCTTGTATGCGCGCGTGTACGCCTGGCGTTGACCTGCGAGCCACGTGGCGGAAGCCCCGCAGCGCTGGGTTTTGGTTTGGGTGCTGTACTGTTGTTGACCGTTGACCTTGACGCCCCTTGGCCAACCCCGCCCCTGTGCCCCTACTTGCAGGCTCCGTGTCAGGTACTCCACACCTCCTACGACCTTCAGCTGGTCAGCGCGTCTCCCTCCAGCATGCACCCTCGTCAGCGCCCCCGGACACGACCCCCGCAGCCCCCGCAGCGGCCCGCCGGCTCGCCCGGCGCCTGCTGCAGCAGTTGCAGCTGCAGCTGCCCCTCGTCGGTGAGTCCGGCCGCGGCCCCTACACCGTGGTGGACTCCTCCGCCAACCCGCGCCAGGTGTTCAACAGCTCCAGCTCCGAGATAGGCCAGAAGGTCACGCCCGTCCCGCCGTCCTCCGCCGCGCCCTGGTCGGTGGGCTTCCCGCGCTTCTCCGCCTCGCCCGTCATGCAGAGCGTGGGGCTCATGGCGGCGGGCTTCGTGGGCGGTGGCGTGGCGCTGTGGGCCGTCAACTACCTGCACCGCCAGGTGGACTGGGAGCAGGACTGGCAGGTGGGGGGTGCGAAAGGGGGGGGGGGCTAGGGACCGGGGTTTTGGCACTTGCAGTGCGTTGCCCTTGGCATGGTAACAACAGTACCAGGCGTTTGCTTTTGCATACGGCGGCGGGCACGCTGCTGGTGAGGATGCCCATGCAACAGCTGAACGGTTGGGGTGAGGGCTGGTTGACAACGCCAAAGCTACGTGACCTTTACCTGCAGGGGCAGCTGCTGGCGTCGCTGCCCGCCCCGATGCGCAACAGCCGCTGGGTGGCGGCGGTGCAGGCGCGGCGGCGGCAGCGTGAGCGGCGGCGGCGGCGGCTCGAGCGGGTGGAGAGCTTGCTGCGGGAAGGGGAAGGGGAGCAGGGGCAGACACAGCGGGAGCGGGAGCCAACCGAGACGTGGCGGCCGCAGCAGCAGCAGGACGAGGAGGAGGAGCGGCGGCTGCAGCTGCGGCTCGAGGAGGAAGGGAGGGATAGGACCCGGGATGAGTCGGCACCGCCCAGCCGCTCGTTATCGCGTGGAGACAGGGGCGCAGCGGCAGAGGCAGGGGGCGGCCGGGCAGGGCTGCGGGGTGGCGGCGTGCAGGGCGAGGGCGGCGGACCGGGTGCAGCGGGGGAGCAGCACGGTGTTGAAGCGCTGCAGCAGGCGGTGCGGGCGGCAGGGAGGGGGGGCAGCGGGCCGGTGGGCGGGATGAGCGACGGCGGCGAGGGAGGGGCAACGCAGGTCCGCTCCAGCACTGAGCCCCACTTAGGCGTAGACTGTGCTGACTCACGCGGACGCCATGCCCAGCACCGCGGTCAGCCCCCCGGCCTCCAGCACGGCCAACCATCAGACGAGGGTCGCCCGGCAGGTGGGATGGTGGCGGAGGGGTCGGAGGCGGGGCCAGGGGGGCGGTGCGGGGAAAGGGGACAAGGCGAAGCAGGGGCACTGGCAGGACCCTCAGGGCTGGGGTCGGCGTCAAGGTCATGGTCGTGATCAGGGTCTAAGGAGGGGTGAGGGTCAGCGCTAGGGTCAGAGGCGGGGCCTGGAGCTGTGCGGCAGCCACCTCTCAGGCTGCAGGCGGCTCCCAGGAAGCGGACTGGCGGCCAGGAACTCTGGGGCAGCAGGCCAGCATGCCTGGTCCCTGTGGGTCACGCGGGTGGCAGGGCGTGTGGGAAGCACGGCGACGGGCCGGGGGCGGCAGCACGCCTGCACCCATCAAGACAGCGGCGTGGACGTGGACGTGGGCGTGGGCTGGCGAGGCAGCGTTGTTTTAAGGCATTTTGTGTTGCATTCCAGGTGGTGTGGCCACGGGATCCTTACTGGTCCCGACCACACCTACCAGGAGTTATTATCATGCAGCGTTGCGTTGCTGTTGTACAGCCACAAGAAAACGTCCAACCTGAACAGGGCAGGAAGTGTCCCACCATGACTTGAAATCCTGCTTAAAGCAGAGCCCACTGCTACACCGAAGGTCGTTGTAAGCAGCACATTCAAAGACCACATGATACTCATCCTCAGGCTTACCAGCAGTACACCTCTTGCTCACACGCTCACAACGTGCACGTGCAGTGTTCCTATATACTTCTAGGGTGCCTTGCCTCAGGTCCAGGCGTGACCCACTCGCAGCCCATTCCAGGCATGCCGTGATCACCTACACGCAACCGCTGTTGGTTACGGGCCATACCACTGTCCCCTGCCACCGACCTACCGTCCCCTGCCACTGTGGTCGGGACCAGAACGGATCGTGTGGCCACACCACCTGGGATGTAACATCAAGTGCCAAATTGTCCCTGCCAAGGCTC
>QAXN01000770.1:1646-27456 GCA_004335795.1 Chlamydomonas sp. 3222
CTGCTGCTGCTCGAGCCGCTGCCGCCGCCGCTTGAGCCCCGCCCGGTCTCGGCCGCCTGGCCCTCCACCTTCGCACCGCCACCGCCGCTGCCACTACTGCTACTGCTCCCGCTCCCCTCCTCCTCCCCGGCCCCCAGCTGCCCCTCCCGCTGCCTCAGCAGCACCAGCGCCACCACCGCCAGCTGCCACACGCCGTACACCTCCCCCGGGCCGCACTTCCTCAACGCCCCCTCGCACCGCTCCCTGTTCCTCAGCTGCCGCAGCAGCACCTCCCCCAGCCGCTCCATCAGCCGCATCTCAACCCCCGCACCCCTCCCCTCTCCACCTGCTCCCCCCACGCCCCCCGCTGCCCCCCTAAGGATTGCTCCAGGGTCCAGGGGCAGCTGCAGCGCCCCCGCGCCCGGCAGCTGCAGCCGCAGCAGCGCCCACATCACTCGCACGGTGTCCAGCGGGGAGTGCGAGCGGCCGCCCACGCGCAGGTAGCGCGCCAGCAGTGCGGCCGGGATGCGGCTGCCGCTGCCGCTGCCGGGCAGCGTGTTGGGCAGCAGGGGGCCCGCCATGGCCAGCGCGCCGGGGATGGCGGAGGAGGGCGGCGGCAGGGAGGGCGGGGTGTGCGGCTGGGCGGCGGCGAGGAGGAACAGCAACGCGGCGGCGGTGCTGGCGGGCAGGGCGGCCAGGGCAGCAAGCTTGACGGGGTCTGATGTGGCGGCCATGTCCAGCAGGCGGCCCAGCTGGCGGCCGGAGTAGGGGATGCCGGGGAGGACGCGAGCGGAGGAAGACGCTGAGGGGGGGTCGAGAGGGAGGAGGGATGGGAAAGGGGAGGAGGAGGAAGGGGTGGGGGAGAGGGATGGGGGCAGGGGAGGCTCGCGGAGGGTGTATGCGCCCTCGTGGCCGCAGGCGTGGGAGAGGCGCAGCACGGCGCCGGCAGCGGCGTGGGCTAGGGCGTTGAGGGCCGGGGGGGCCTCAAGCGGGACGAGGCTGCTAGGCGTGGCGGGGGTGGAGGTGGAGGGGTAAGGGTGTGGATGCTGAGGGCGAGGGGCTGGGCGTGTGGAGCGGGGCGTGCTGCTGTGCTGTTGGCGGGTTGTAGGGCGCAGGTGCTGTGAGGACGTTTACCAGGTGGTCGGTTGCCGCGGAGGGCACGTGAAAGTGGCTGGCGATGTGGAAGGCGAGGGAGGTGCAGGAGCGGCTCAGCAGCCGGGCCTCCCAGAACCGCGTGCCCAGGGGGTCGTGCGGCGTAGCGTAGGCGGCGGGGGCCCGGCCGGAGGAGGAGGGCGAGGAGGGGCCGGGGTTGGGGTCGGGGTTGGCGCCCTTGCGGGAAGGCGTGGTGCGGGCCGGCAGGGGGTATTTTTCGAGTAGCTGCTGAAGCTGCAGGCCGGGGGCGGGGCTGAGGGAGTCCGAGGGCGGCAGCTGAGGCTGCTGCGGCTGCAGGTGCAGCCCGGGGGAAGGGCGTGTTGAACGGGATCGTGGCTCTCGGTGAGCAGCAGCGCGGGCAGGCCCTTCCAGGGGCAGGACGTTGTTGTGGGCCGGCTGTGGTGCTGGTGTTTGAGAAGAAGTGGCTTGGCTGGTGGTCGGGGTCGAGTCTGCGCCGGACGGCTTAGCGCGCGAGTGCAAGGATTGGTGTTTTGTCGATGGCTTTTCAAGGTGAACGCTTTCCCGCGGGGCGAGGCCAACGGCGCCGGTCGCAACGCCTGGCGATGAGGGCGGTGCCGCGGTGGCCGCCGCGTCTGCAACGCTCCCCGTGAGTGCTCCATGAGCTATAGGTATGCGTTGTTTCCATACGCCACGAGGCTGAGAACATGGACGTTCTGAACGTGCTGCGGCGTGGTTGTGGACCACACCACCACCGCTCATTGGCGTGTGTGACCGCTTGGCTGCCCTTGGTGCTTCAACAGCCTCACGCACCGTATGAATTATATGCTATCAACGAAGGAACAAAGGGTATCGCCACGACCGCGTTTAAGGGTTGTGAGGGTTGCAGTCAAGGCTGAAGGGCTCAGTGCATCGCTACAGCCATGTTGCATGGCCAGACCGCCAGGCAACCACGCGATAATCGATGCAGGAGAAGGAGCGCCCTAATGGAAGCCCCTGGCTCCGAGGAATGGGATGTCCTGTCAACGATGCGGTACACTTGTACGGTAATTGCGGCCCGCTGCTGGCAAAATGCAACACTTCTAACCGTTGGTTACGCTGCTGGGTCCTGAAGCGTGGCCGCCCTCAGCAGGCTCTCTCGCACCAGCGAGCCCAGCCTGAAAATGCGCTTGCCAGCCGAGACGCGTGGAGTTACAAGGACGCAACTAAGACATAGTCGCTTAACTAGAATTATGTGACAGGCGCCGTAGCGGTTGGGGGGCACGCCCGAAGAACACTTGTTGTCCCACATGGCCAGTTTAGAGACAGAGTACTCGCAATACCTTACACGCCTGCTAAAGTTCAACGTGAATGCAAGTCCACAGCGACCAAACGGAGCTCAACCGGGTCTGGCACGCGTGCTCTCAGTGCGCAGCGGTAAAGTTGAGGGGGAGGCTGGCAGTGCCAAGCTTTCAGTGAGTGGGCTCTGGGGCGTGCAAGGCATGGGCTGAGCGGTTAGAGCCGATCCAGGCTCATTACAACCTCTTATCCACCGTTATAGCTATGTTGCTCCGCGTAGTCTGCAGCTGTCCCAACGAGCAGGCTTGGGCACGTGTAGGGGCATGGGAAAGGGGTACGACCGGCTGCACGAGCTGCAGGCGTAAAATTTGGTACGCAGAGCGCCCACCAGGCCTATCCTGCACTTGGTACCGACACCGGTATGTGCCATGCAGGCCACCACCGGACCTGCTGTGGCGGCAGGCAGGGCCGTGGGGCCACGGGATGCGACAGGCGGACAGCAGGGCTCCCGCGAGGCTGCCGGTGAGGCGTGGGGCAGTTGGGGACCGGGCAAGGGACAGGTCTTCGCTGGGGCCGGGCCCCAGCCGGGGTAGGGGCAATGGACAGCCTCAAGTCCCACGGTCCCTTCTTGGGGTTCTCATGCTGGAAAGCAACCTTGTTTGCGAGCCAGCACTGCAACGCTTTACCAGCCTGGTGGTGTCTCGTGCAGCTGCACCCATCGCAGCGCCTGTGTTGCAACGCCTGCCTGCTGCCGCCACCCCTCTCAGGCTCCGCGCGCTCCCTGCGGCCCTCCGTGCCCTCCTACGCCGCCCCGCCTTGCAGCTTCATGCGCAGCCCCCGCTCGGCCCCCGCCACCCCGCGCCAGCGCCCGCGCCCGCACAGCAGCCCCGGGCGCAGCAGGGACATACAGCCAGCCGCACAGCAGCTGCACGCAGCGCACTCCCTCGACACACACGCTTCGGCGCGAGGCCGTGCCGCCAGCGCCGCCCACTCGGCGCTGACGGCACGCGGGCCGGCGCCGGGGTGGGCACGGCCGCACACCGCGGGGGCCGTGGCGGCGGAAGGAGCCGCGTCGCGGGGTAGAAGTTTGGGCTCAGGCGCAAGAGAGGAGGCGGCGTTCGGAGCAGGGGTGGGAGCAATTGGCACGGCTCCACTCTCTGCACGCAGCACCGGTACACGGACAGCGGCGGCAGCGGCGGGTGTATTCGCAAAGTCTGCATCTGGATCGCGCATAGAGCGCATCCTGAGCATGGCCCCAGCCTACGGAGCGGCAGCGGCAGGGCACCGGCTGCAACAACGCACCCGCTCCGCCTCTGCGGCCGCAGAGCTTGCGTCGCCCCGAGCAGGCTGCACCCAGCAGACCCAGCAGCACGCACGCCTGCCCGCAGACCCTGCACCCGCACGGCCCGGAGCGCTCGCTTCGCCGCGCCGCGCTGCCGCCCACCACAGCAATCTGTCGTACAGGCCTGGGGTCAACCTGGCGGCGGAGCCGGCAGCGGCGGCGCTGCAGCGTCTTGGGCGGCTGGCCGCCAGCATTGGCACCCGCAACGGCGTGGCGGCGGCGCCTGGCAGCGGCCGCGGCGGTGGCAGCAGGCCCGACACGGTGAATGCCTTCGAGTCCCTGGGCACAAGGGCAGGTACGGGTGATGGGAACGCAACTTCAGAGGTGGCGAGTTACGAGGAGGAGACGATGCCGGCTGAGGGTGGCGGCGGTGGGCTACCAGTGTCAGACAGCTGGCGGGGCCGCGGCCCCGTCAGCACCTTCTACGATTCCCTGTCCAACAGCCAACGGCAGTCCCAGCAAGAGCAGCAAGAACACACGCATGTAATTGCCCGCGTGCAGCTGCTTGCACAGGAACCAAAGGCTGCCTCGCCGTCCCTCAAGCCGCACGGCGGCAGCGGCAGCGGCGGCGGCAGCGGCAGCGGCGGCGGCGGCGGTGGTGGCCGGCGGTCGCCCCGTGCGACCCAACCCGGCATTTTCGCCCCCCCGCAGCAGCTGTACCTTGCCAAGGCCGCAAAGCCGCCGCCCTCAGTCCCCCGACTCAATCTGTCCTCGCTGGGCGGCGCGGCGGCAACCACCGACGGCCCAACCCCTATCGCCGCCGCTGCCGCTGCCGCAAGCCCGTTCACCGCCCCGCCGGTGGGCGGCTGGCCGCAGGATCTGTACGGCAGCGAAGGCGAGGGGCCGCCGCGGCGCGGGGGCGATGGCGGGAGCGAGTTGGGCAGCCCCATGCCTCGTCGGCTGGGATCATCGTATGCAGATGGCCTGTCCGGTGGGGACAGCTGGGGGTGGGACAGCCTGGAGCCTGCCGGGTCGTTGAGGCAGCGGCAGCCGCATGGGGAGGAGGAGGGGCTGCAGGTAGGTGAGCAGCGGAGCGGGGTAGGCGGCGCCCTCAGTGTGCGGTGGGATGATGCGGTGCTGGGGCAGGGCTCTGGGGGAGGAGCGGAGGGGCAGGGGCAAGGCGGGGAGGACGGAGGGGAGAGCGCCGAGGATGGGGAGGGACAAGGGGAGGGGTACGGCTCGCCGCGCACGCCGCGGCGGGGGCTGCAGTCGGCGCTGTCGTCCAGATCGCTAGCGGTGGGGCCGTCGTTCCGGAGCCTGGCCGGGGGCGCCGAGGGCCGACCCGTGGGTCAGGGCAGGGTATCTGGCGGGGGCGGCGACGGGGAGGGGCAGCTGGAGTCGGAGCTGCACAAGCTGGTGGCGCGGGGCGCAGCGCTGGGAGCGGGGGCGGAGGTCAGGGGCGAGGAGGCGGCGGGGGCGGCAGCGGCGGCGGCGGCGGCGGCAGCGGCGGCAGCGGCAGCGGACAACAACAAGACATTGCAGGTTGGCGTGGGTTGCACAGCGCGTTGTCCATCTGTCGCAGGCGTTACACAACGAGAACACCTAGACACTCAGTTGACACTGGAAATACCGTGCCACCCTAATACACACCATGCCCATCTTCGACAAAACAATGCACGTGAATGCCGCCGTCTCCCCGGCTACGCACATCCACCCTACGTTCCACACTCCCCAGGTTGGCATCTCCGTGGCTGCGCTGGCGGAGGTGGTGAAGCGGCTGGGCCTCTCGCAGCGGCACCTGACCACCGGGGAGGTGGTGGCCAGGTGGTTGCTGCCGCCCACGCGCCTGATGCAGTGCAGGTGGGGCGGGGGCGGGGCCAGGGCCGGGGGCGGAGGCGGAGGCCGAGTGGGGCGCTCGTTGGGGTCTTGGTTTGGGAGCACGGGAGCAGGGGCCGAGGATTGCTACGTCAGCGGGTTGTCGGTGTGGGGCCGCATTGTCTGCACCTGACCTGCAGCAGGCAGCAGTGCGCGTGTGGGATGGGCTGTGCACACCGTGAGTGCACACCGAGTTGCATCACTTGACGAACAGCGCCGTACCGGTACCATCATATGTACATCGCGGTTGAAACAGCCGCGCTACGGCCCCCAGCTAACAAGGCAGAGCCCACGTGACCCACTGACGCGATGCGCGTTTGCCTGGCATTCTACTCGTCGTGCCCCCAGGTTTCTGGATTTAGTGATGCAGCTGGAGCCCATCCCCCTGGGCCACGACACCTCGGCGGCAGCTGCCGGGCGCACGCCGCGTGGTCCGCCCGCCCCGCCTTCGGGCACGCCCACGCTGCGGCCCGAGCGCGGCTGGTGGGGTCCCCCCGATCTGCACGTGGTGCACGCGTGGGGCGGCTCCTTCGCGGGGATGGTGGCGGCGCTGAGGGAGCACTGCGCTGCGCTGGGCAGGTGGGCGGGGGCAGGGAGGGGACGATGGGATGCGTTTGGCTGTTTGGCACGGGAGGAGGGAGAAGGAGGGCAGGAGACTGAGAGGTATGAAGAGTGGGGTAGAGCCACCCCACCCCACCTCTCATACCTCTCAGTGGCACGTGGGTGGCGGTTGACGCGAGTCTAATGCAGAGTGACGTGAGGTGGCGGAAGGGAGTCAAGAGGGAGGCACGGTTGACGATGCCCGGTGTGGCGCAGTGGGGAGTGCACGCGGGTAGGGGCAAGTGAGCAACACGGTGTGAAGGCGCGCGGCGCGCAGTGGATGTGTGTCCTTTGCCCCAACACTGACATTGTCAACAGAGTGCACCACAACCGCATGGCCAGGCCTTTCGCTGCACGGGCTCCGTCTACCCTGCGCAACCCTGCAACTACCCCACCCCCGCTACCACCTCCCCAGGCCCCCGACTCCTACTACCCTCAGACGCCCTGCAAGGCCCACGCCTCAGTCGCTAGGGCCCTGCGCGCTCCGCACTTTCTCCACTCACCTCGGGGCCCCCATTCCACACACCTCTCAGGCCTTCTGACGCCTACTACGTGTGGCTTGACGTCATGGCCATCAACCACCACCCGGGCAGGAGGGACAAGCGGGAGCTCACGCGCTGCAGGTGGGCGGGAGGGCATGTGGTGGGTTAAGGGGACTTTTCGTGCGTTCCCCGTGCTTGTACTGCTGGGATGATATCGCGTCAAGGTGAGCGCCTGCCACGGCAACTATGCACAGTTGACATCTCCCCTGGCCCTGCCGTTGCACCCAGGCTGTGCACAGCCCACAGCGCAAGTCCTCTACCTGCTTCGTGTTGCAGTACTGGCCTCGCTCACTGCAGTCACGCGGCATCTCACATCACCACCTGCCACCTTTCACCCCATTCGCACGCCTCGCGCGAATCCCCTCAGGGAGATGCTCGCGCGCGCGCGCACCACAGCCCTGGTCCTGGACGCGGGGGCGGCCTGCCTGTCGCGCCTGTGGTGCTTGTACGAGGTGCGGGGAAGCGGGGTGGAGGGGGCAGGGTGGAGGTAGTGGACTGAAGGAAGTTAAGGGCGAGGTGGCGGAGCGGGGCATGAGGGCGGTCACAGGCCGGACAAGGGGTGTCGGAGGCAGTGCCGTTAGGCCACAGGGCACACGGTTGCATGCAACAACGTTGCCGTCGTTCTGAATCATAGTGAGGCGCATACGCGTACCTCAAACGGCCGGTAAGCCCCCCGGAACCGCGCCAGCCATACCATCCACGCCATGCCCTCCCCCTGACCCCCACTTTGCCGCGCTGCGGTTACCCCCTGACCATCAACAGGTGTGGCTCGCGGCGGTGGCTGGTCCCGAGTCCAGCCCCTCGCGGCTGCTGCTGCTGAACGCGGGGGTGGACGCGGAGGTGTTCAGCGACGCATTCTTCAGGTGGGGGCCAATCGGCAAGTGAATCAGAGCGACCCGGGCCGGCCGGCCGTCGTTCTGTGCCTGCGCGTTGGCACTACAGCAACAACCAAAATCATGACCACCAGCACTAGCGCCACCATCCAATCCCACCCACTTGGACGCCTGTCCTCCCGACCGCTGCCCCTGCCTTCTTAACCATCCACGCACCTCCCTACCGCAGGCTGGACGTGACCCATGCCGCCGCCCACCTGGCCGAGGACCGTGCTAAGCTGTTGGAGGACATGGTGCGCACCACACACACGGCTACACACGGCGGGGGGCCAGCGGCGGACGGCGGCGGCAGCGGCGGCGGCGGTGCGGCCGCCGGCTGGGCCGGCAGGGCGGCGCACGACCCCGACGCGCCGGCCTCGGCACGTGGCACCGTGCCCACACACGTCGTGGCGGCGGCGCTGCCGAAGGTGAGGGGAGAGGGGAGAACCTGCACCACAGCTGCTCAGCATGCTGCATATGGTGCAACACGGCAAGGTGCACGCAGATTCAAGGACAAGGACATGTGTGCACCTTTCCATCTTGTCGCATGGGCCGCCGTGCACCTCACCCTAACGCCACCCTCTGCAACACTCCGTCCTTCCACTCCTCCCGATTTCGTGTCTTCCCACCGTGTACACCGGGCCCTCCGCCGCCCTCTTGCTCCCCTAGTTTCCGTTCTGGTGTGTGGGCTTCCCATGCTGCCGACACTCTCCTGTTAGGCACACTGCTGCAGGTTGCATATGAGGGTATAAAAAATGCAATGCCCCATACACTGCTGCAGGTTAGTGCCGACGTGCGCAGCGTGCTGCTGGAGTGCGTGGCTCAGGAGCTGACGGAGGCGCGGAGGGCGGCGAGGGGGTCGGGCGGGCTGCCGGCACTGCTGGAGGCGGCGGACAAGTGAGGGGCTGGGCGAGGAGGGGCAGGGAGGCACCGGGAGGGGGCGGTGGTGTACAAAACTCCAGGCTGGCTCTGTATTAATCGTGTGGTCCCTGCAGCAGATTGGGGAGCTTGCGTAAGTTGCATGCTAAAGGGCACGCCCATGCGGATACGCGTGGTCGTCTTGGCATGGCAACGCACTGCTGAGTACCTGGCAGGATACCAAAGCCTGGGCCCTTGGATAGCCTTTGGCCATGGCGTTTAGAGATCCGCATATAAGGCCCCCACACGGTCATGTTGCTTAACAGGTTCGCTCTTGTACGGCGGCTGGTTGGCGGCCACGTGGAGGCGGAGGAGCACCTGGCGGCGGCGGTGGCGGCGGCGGTGCGCGCAGCAGGCGGCGCGGCCCCGACGGCGTCGCCGGCAGGCGCCCCCGTTCTGCGACCGCGGCCTGCCGCCGAGACACCGGGCGGCGGCGGCGGTGGTGAGGGCGCCAGCAGCGGCAACGGCGTGACTTTCGCCGATGTGACCGGCAGCGGTGGCGCTGAGCCCGGTGTGCTTGGGGCCAGGGGCAGCACTCTCTCTGGGGAGGGCCAGGAGGGCACGGGAGTGGAGGCGGGTTCGCGGGTGGGTGGTGCAGGAGTGCGTGGCAGCAGCGCCGGGGGCAGCGGCATTGAGGCGGGTGCCGCGGCAGCTGTTGTGGCGAGGAGAGCAGCGGTGGCCGCAAGAGCTGGCAGCGGAAGTGTACGAATGGCTGCCGCCAGCGGTAGCGGCGGCGGCGGCGGCGGTTCCAGTTCCGCTGCATGGCGGCGCAAGCCGGGTGCGCTGGCCTCCCTGGCGCTCCTGCAGGCGGAGCACGGCAAGATGGTGCAGGTGGGGCCAGGGGAGAGGGGGATGCTGCGCCTGGCTGCCTGGGCGCAAAGGACCTCTTGCCACCACCGGTCCCACCATCCACTAGTCCCTGCTCAGCTTCCTCCACCTCGCCAACCCAGGCCCCTTCGCGGCTGGTGGCGTCACGCGGCACCGCTCTCCGCCTTCCGACCATCCGTACCGTACATCAGAAAGCCAGCCACGCTACCACTGGCATGCGCATTCCTTCAACCGATGCCCCCACCTGCCCCTTCCCGGCCCCAGGCGCTGACCCACGCCTCCATGGCCCTAAGCTGCATCCCCGGGCTGACACTAGTACGGCCCGTGCACCCCGAGGAGGAGGAAGAGGACGCGGACCACCGCCACAACAACCACAACCACCACAACCGCTCTGCGCACGCCCACGGCCACGGTCAAGGCCCCCAACACGGCTCCCGCCGCCGCTCCTCCAACCACCACGGCCACCACACACCCCACGACCGGGACCGTGAGCGGCGGCGGTCCTCGCACTACGGCGAACGGCCACCCAACCACTCCAGCCACCCCAACTACTCTAACCACCACGACAGCGTCCGCGGTCGCCGGAGGTCCTCCAACAGCGACGGCCACCACCACAGCAACCAACACAACCAACACCGCAGCGGCAGCCATCACGCTCACGGGGCCACCGGGGGGCATGCGGCCCACCACCGTGGGACCCAGTCGGGAGGGGCTGGCGGAGGAGCGGGGGCGGCGGCTGCGGCGCACCTGCCCCCGGGCGTGGTGGCGTGGCGGGGGTCGCACTGGCAGCTGGCGCGGCCCGAGCACACCAGCCTGGGTGAGGGCGGAGGGCCAGGGCGGGGGCGGGGGCGGGGAGGGCTCTGCTGAACACGAGATTGCGGGAGTGCGGGAGAGGCGGGAGAGGCGGGATAGGCGGGGCACTACGACATGGTGGGAGTCAGGCGCCTGGTTGCTGGGGTATGGGTCTGTTGGCGCATGCCGTTGATGATCTGCTGTAGGAGCGTCCCTGCGCACTGGACGACGCATATCACTGCAAGGACGTCTGCTCACTTTGGTGTGTGCAAAGCGAACCTCGTGCAACGCCTGTGCAACGCAGCTGCCTCCGTGCCCCTGGCAGTCCGTGGCCAGCCCTGGCCCTCCCCCTCCCTCTTCATCGCCTACCCCACCCTTGCCCGCCCCGTGTGCCCTGCAGCTGCTGCCCGGGCGCTACTGACGGTGTCGGCGGTGGAGGCGGCGTGCGGCAGGTGGGTACCGTGGTGCAAGCAGCAGGCGCTGGTTGTCCCCACAGCACCCCGTCTACAGCATTACCCGCACGACCACAACGCGTCGCTTGCTTTCATCGTATCCGCCCTTCCCCCTTGCTGGTCACCACTGACGTCGCTCTTTACAGGCCCTGTCGTTCCCTGGTGGGTCACCTTGCTGCTCTGCGTCCGCCGCCCCCCGCCCACTCCCCCCCCAGGCACGAGGCCGCGGCACAGCTGGCGCTCCAGGCGGGCCTGGCCCGCACCGCGACCCTGGGTGGGTTGCCGTACCCTGGCACTCACACTGCATCGAGACCCGCACAGGAACCACACGGCTGTCCGTCTCACACAAGGCTCCAATCACACTGTACCGCTGCAATCACACTGCACGCATCCAGCTTCGCCGTATCTTGCCTACCCACACGCCGCACGTTGAACGGAGGTCTGCGCGTCAGGACCCTTCTGCATCCCTATCCTGCACCCCACCCTCAAGCCGCCTCCGCTTACCCCGCGCTGTACCCACGCCTCCGCGCTCCACCGCTTCCCCACCACCCCACCATCGACCCGCCCCAACCACCCCACCCCATCCCATCCCTTTGTCCCCTTCCCTTTCCGCCCTTGTTCCCAGGTGAGACGGGTTGACATGGGTGGGCGCGGGTTCGTTGTGTCGGCTTGCACCGTCGTGGGACAATAGGCATGAGGGTGCATTCAGTCAGCCAGTCAGCTCCAGCCAGCTTTCAGCGAGCGTTCCGGGTTGTCAGCGGCGCGTTTCCCAGCACGACGCCACGCTTAGCCGCAGCCTCAGCCGTGAACCCAGCCGGTACGTATCAGGTGGTAAGTATTAAGTTGTTTCCCGCTTTCCGTTGCCGCCGCTAACCTCGCTCTATGCAGGCCGACTGTTTCCGATTCCCCTTTGCCGCTTTGCGGTCACCCCATCCCATCCACGCCCGCAGGCTCCGCCCACCCCGCCACGGTGTCCTGCCGCCGCGCCGCCGTGACGGCCCTCCTGGCCTGCGACCCGCCACGCGTTCCCGAGGCACAGGTGAGAGCACCTCCTTTCCTTCCCCACCACCGCCAACGTTGCACCTGCACGTGCACCTTAACCCGACTGACTTTTGACGCGTGCCCCCGACTGGCCGCCTCCTGCGCCGGCACCACCCAGGGCCCAGCCAGTGGGCCCTGGCATTGTGAACGCAAGGCGCTGCTCCTCATCGCCTGCTGCCCCACGTGTGCGTGTATGTGTATGTGTATGTGTGTGCGTGTGCGTGTGCCTCCCCAGGCGCTGGCCAACAGCCTGCTGAGGGAGGCGGCGGCGGCGCACGGAGAGGTGGGGGCCATGGGGGCAGGGGGACACGGGCGGGGCGCGAGGCGAGCTGCAGACGAGTGCATCGCTGCTTGACATGACATGGATCCACACGGTGTATTGGCAGTCCTTGGGTGGCCGACGGGGCAAGGCGTGGACATGCAGGTTGACACTCCAAGTGCATCTGTAGCCCAAGCATCGCACGGCGCCGTGTGGCGGACTGGTCTGGCCTGGTGCGGCTGTGCGGGGCAGGCTGCAGGGAGCACGGTTGGTTGCCAAACACTCTACGCGGTACAGCGGCGTATGTGAAAAGCTTGGAGGCCTGGCCACGATAGGCCACGATAGCCGACGGGGCAAAGGGTGACATGCATAATGTCACTCCAGCTATGACAGCACGGTGGCCAATACCTCGCCGGCACGGCGTGCCATGGTGCCAAGGGGCTGGACCTGTTCTTGGGGACATTTGTAGTTGAAGTCTTTTTCCGAGATTCTCGAGATTCATGGCGGCATGGTCCTCTATGACGTCCCTCGTCGGCTGCTCCCTACCCCTACCCTTACCCCTACCCCTACCCCTCAGTCCGCTGCGGTGGTGGGGCTGTGCCACTGCGCCGTCGCCCGCGTGCTGTTGGCGCAGAACCGCCCGGAGCAGGTGCGTCGCACGGGGGTAGTGCCAGTACTTTGTGTAGGGTCCATGGCGTAGCCTGACACAGCGGGAGTAGCGGGATGGAGAGTGTAGGCCAGCATTCCAGTGCAAGGCCATGGTCTCAGCATCATGCAAAGAGCATGACGATAAGGGGCAGTGGGCATGGATGGTGGGGTTCTGCGACGTAGCAGCCCATTGCCCTTGAATGCAAGGGTACGTCAAGGGCGGGGAAGAGGCGCAGGCCCCATGTACCACCGACCTGGGGATGTGAGCACAACCAGGCAGGTAAATCGTTAGGGCGCCGTACACCCCCATCGCCGTCCGTTTGGCCACGGGCTGGCTTGGGGTTTGTTTTCGACTAGCCATGGTCGACTACGCGCGTACGCCCTGCAGCCATCGTCTGCCTTCCCTCTGCCTTACCCCCGCCTCCACCCGGCCCCTGGGCCTATTTATTGCTCGCTTCCGCATCGTTCCTTCAATTGCCTTTAACATGCAAGTACCAGCATTTCCCTGACACTGCGTCCTTGCCCCACGCGCATACCGCCGCCCCACGCTTACCCTTGCCATCGCAGCCTAGTACGCTACCGCTCAACGCGCTTCAGAGCAGCACCCTTCTCGGCCCTTCCCCCTGTACCTCACCCTCCTCAGGCCTACGCCAGCGCCCAGCGCGGTGCCGAGGTGCTGTCCGGCTGCCTGGGCCGGCCGCACCCCGCCACGCTGGACGCCCTGCAGCTGTGCGCCGACATACTCAAGGAGGCACAGGTGGGGCGTTTGGATGTGATTGTGCAGTCATCCAGCTGGTGTCGAAGAGGTTTGAGGGTGTGGGGGTTGAGTTGGAGCAGCAGACGAGTCATGGACCCCATCCCAGACCCCATGGTCTTGGCGGCGAGGCCTTAGTGCGGGATGGACGCACCCTCCCACCCCTAGTTGCACCCTGCCACCGTTAACCCACCAGTTACACTCCTTGTTACCGCAGGAGTACGGCAAGGCCGTGTCGCTGATGCGCATGGTGGTGGAGGGCCGCAGCGTGCCTGGCGCCAACCGCGCCTCCCCCGCCTCGCCCGCCTTCCTGGCCGCCAGCCACAGGCTGCTGCACCTGCGGACAGCCGTAGCGCTGGAGGTGCGTGGCGGTGCAGTTACAGTGATGTGGCGTTGCAAAAGCAGTAGCATGTTGTGTAAATGCACGTAACAGTGGAGGGCGAGGCGTGTGGCGTTGGAGGTGCGTGCGTAGATGGTATGGGCCCGGGGGTCTTGGGGATCTGGGAGTGTTCCGGTGGCCTACAAGTCGGCCAGGATGGGCACTGGGTGTAATCCTGCTGGGGGTACACGTCTGGGGCATGGGTTTGGAGGAATGGCCTGGGGAGTGGCGCAGCTGCCTGGGTTACGGCGCTGGCACCGGAGTCCAGGTGCGCAGGTGGGTGGTGGTATTCCAGGGGCTCCAGCAATTGCATGCCGCGGTTGTGCTCGACGCGGCTGCACGCGCGTAGCCTGGAGAAGGGGTTCAGGGCGCCAGGCAGTCAGGGACGCGCTGATGCCTGGGAGCTCGGGGCTTCTGAGTTGACAAGAAGCGATAAGCGACAGCAGGAGGGGAGGGTAGTTGGGGGCATGGGGGTGGGGGCCATGGCCCTGGTATGTGCGTGGTCGGGCGGGCAAAGGGGTGGGACCAGATGCCAAGTGGAGGTGCCAGATGCCGAAAGCCAGCAGCGCAGCCGTGCCTGCTTGCTCGGTTTCCCTCCTTTTGGTGGTCACGTGTTATCAAGACACTTGCCCATCCCCACCCCCACACCCCCATTGCGTGCACCACACTGCAGGATAAGGCGGCAGCTGATGAGACTTCGAGGTCAGTGCGGGTAACACTCGTCTGTGGGGAATTAACACAGATGCAGGGCCAACAGGGCAAACTCGGATGCATGGCTGCAGCCCTGCTGCAGCCCTTCGGCAAGCTGCGCCTAAAGTGCCGCCTACCGCACGACGTGCCGACCAATGAAATTACCAACCGCATGCCCCAACCCCGCCCGCGGCCCTCTCACCGGCCGCGCCCACACCCCTACACTGACCTTCTGCCCCATGCGTTCCGCCAAACCAACTGTCTGCTGCCGTACACCTCCCTGCCGTACAGCCTGGGCCGGGTGGGTATGTCCCAGCTGATGCGCGGGCTGGCGCGGCTGGAGGCGGAGCTGAAAGCGGCGCTGCTGGCCACGGGCGAAGCCGTGCCGTACATCAAGGTACGGCAATAAACGCCATGACACGTGCCCCAGAAAGGGTCCGCAGCAACGTAATTGCCCCCCTGCGGCATGACGCCGCGTGTCTGACGCCCTCTTTACACACTTACTTCCGTGCACCTTTCCTCGCAAGTGCCCATGTCGACTCCCCCACATACGTTGATGTGTCCAGTTGCTCACACTCTTTTTTCCTCCTTAATACCCGATCACGTACGCGCTTATCCACACCCTTGCCCGCGGCACGATCTGGAGCTCGTGTGACGCTAGGTACGGTGCGTTCTGAATCCGGAGCCTTCTAATGCACCTGTCCAGCCAGCCCCCCTACACACGCCCCTTGGCCCCAGCGCGACCTGGAGCTGGTGCTGCTGGCTCAGAGCAAGCACTACGAGGCGGCGCTGCTGCTGAGGGGGGAGCTGCCGCTCACGCGGGGGGCGGTGCAGGGGGAGGGGGAGCCCGGGGCCCGGGAAGGGGGCAGAAAGTAGCGCAACTGGCAGATGGGTCGCCACGGTTGGGCCCGGTCCATGGCTGCATGCAGGAGGCGGGTTTCTGTCAAGGGAGGAGAGGGGACGGATGTGCGGGGGGTTGAGAGGAAGGAACCGTCGGGGTCGGGGAGACCTGTTGACTTGCAGGGAGCTACGGCCGGCTAGGGGCAGGATGTGGGAGCAACCGGCAACACCGGTTGGAATGAAGATGATGCCGACAGGAGAGCTTCGAGGTTGAAGGTTGAAGAGACATGCAGGAGTGAGATCGTACTAACTACTCGTGTGCCGTATTTGTCGTGCAACCGCGCTGTTGCCGCAGCAGTTGCCACAGTGCCGTGCCGCTGTCTGGATTCGTACTTGCACAGCCAATGGCAAGCGTTTAGCAGTGCTACACTAAAGCCGCTTCTGATACCTGATTTTGAGCGTCCATTGAAGTGTGCTGATGCACTCGTGAGTAGGGCTGATGAGAGGCAATGAGGCCGCAGCGCCGGACCGACTGCCACCAAAGTGGCCAGTGGTGAATGAAGAGCAAGGTCCTGCCAATGATATCGCAGTACACTGAGTTTTGCACGTACCCTATCATAGTATTCGCTGAACAAGCGTGTTTATGAGTCGATAACACATGCTACAAGCGGCTTGGCTTGTTGGGTGGCTTGGTGTCACAGGGTGACGCTTGGTCTCCAACTTTTGTGTTGGAGGCAAGGCATGCCGCTATGACACCGTGCCAAGAGGAGTGAGGGTGCGCTTGAAGTACGAGGAACAAAGCAATGCCACTTCTATGCCCGACGTGCACTTTGCATGAACTTAATCACTAGGTGACCTGTTGTGGCCATCATGTATGGGTTATGAGAGAATGAGCAGTTTGAGGGTGTGCTGTGCACCGTGGCGCGCGGTAATGCTGCTGGTGATCTGTATTGTCTTGCAGCTTGTGCAGTTGTGACATTCGTCTTCGTCATCTGCTCACGACTGGCACAGCCCTGTCCCGTACCGGTGCGGCACTGTACCGCTGTGCGGTGCACATCGGCACAGGTGCATTGTGCATGCCCTGCAGGGCGGCTCTGTGACCCCCACCTACCAGCCTACGTTTCATATGTAAGCCACAGCGTTCGCTCCGGTCCATGCCTCCGTCCCCCGACCTGGCTTACGGCCTTTGGTTTTTCGCTGGAGGAGGGAAGACTTCCTCTCATCAATATCAAGATGGGCCGCACGGGGCTGAGCGCTGAGGAGGTGGGGCTGCAAGCACTCGGCACTTAACCCGTGCCAGCCCGTGCTGACTTACCTGCATCTATGCCGCCAAGGAAGGGCGAAGGGATAAGGACCGGCTTGCACACGCAGGGACACACAAGACACAACCCGTTCTTGCACGGGGACGTAACAACGAAAGGAAGGTCACCAATACGGCAGGAAGCTGAAAGCAGACCAAAAGCTCGTCCTTACACAGCTAATACCGTTTGGATGTGACGGGGATGGCATAGGCGGGTAGGGGGTCCTGACCAGGAAGGCAGGGGAACATGCGAGGAACGACACACGTGCCGGTGTTGGCAAGCTCCTGGGGGTCCGGTCCGCTCGTTCAGGCTCTTCCACCCCTGCTCACGCTCGGTCTCAAAGCACAGTGGGTTTGGAACTGGTTAGGAGCACGTGGAATTGAGGGGGCATGGGGGCATGGGGCACGGCGGGAAGCCGGGGAGCAGGGTGACTGAGGTCAAGGTGGCGGTTATGAACTAACCGCTCCACGATGCCCGAGCTAGACCTAACAAGCTACTTGACAAGAGGCCGGGTGACGTAGTAGTCAAGTACATCAGGATAACGTGCATACAGTTGCGGTCTTGTGTAGCGAGCATTCTGAATGAACATCCAGCTGTCATGAGCTCCAACCGCGAAGTAGGCCCCCGCAACACGGACGATCTCCTCCTATTTGCTTCATCTTCTGTTGTACTATAGATAGTCCTTGGGAACCCGGCTCCCCAAAAGGTGCTTCGCCAGACTTCAAATTATCTATAACAGAAACGCTAAGCCAACGCCGGCCACAACAGCTTTAGGGACAGTAACTCGTTGTCACACACGATGTCAACATATCAACAGCCGCTGAAGCCATCAAATGTACCGAGGACAGGTGCAGGAGGCAAACAGCATGCGCAGGTCAAGCCCAGCAGGCATCTAGTAGAAGAGCAAGCTGAGCGAAGGGAGGACGCGGGAGCAGCTGCAGAGACTAGCGCTCCGGTGGGAGAGCGTAAACGGTGGACAATCCAGGACTTCGAAATTGGGAAGCCCCTTGGGAAAGGGAAGTTCGGGAACGTGTACCTCGCGAAGGAGAAGCGAAGCCAGTACGTGGTCGCGCTGAAGGTGAGACCGACATGACGACCAGCCGTCATCAGCCACCCACAAGCGTCGTCGTTGGGACCCGGGGTGCAGGGCGTTGCAGGTTGCGTGCATACAGGCCGCAAGGCTTGCTGCTTGACCCAATAGTCTGCGGTGTACTCGGACACAGGTGCTGTTCAAGAGCCAGCTGCAGCAATCAAACGTGGAGCACCAGCTCACACGGGAGGTTGAGATACAGGCCCACCTGCGGCACCCCAACATTTTGCGGCTTTACGGCTACTTCTACGACAAGGCAAGCATACTAAGTTGCTACTGCGCTCCTGAAGCTCCCTTGCATGGGGCTTGGTGTGATGTCCACGCTCGTTGCGGACGGAGGCCGCATAGCAGTCGCAGCAGCTGCGCAGCGTACAGATTGCAACGCACCAGGAGCACACACGTTGCCCCCAGCTGCTTGCACCCCATGCAACAACCGGTGCACAGGACAAGGTGTACCTGGTCCTGGAGTACGCAGCGCGGGGGGAGCTGTACAAGGAGCTGGTCGCCAGCCACCACTTTGACGAGCGCAGGTCTGCAACGTAAGTTTCCCCAGTGTCACCGGGGCAAACGGGAAGTTCACAACCTCTTGAACTCGCATCCCGTCTGCCTGGGTGGACCGTGCTCCCACTGGACACCTTTGGGACGCTAGACTTTTTCCCTTTACCTGCGAAGCGCACTGTCAATATGCACTTACCGTTACTTCGGCTTCATGTTCCTCACACCCTCAGCTACATCCTGTCCCTGGCGCGCGCGCTGCACTACCTGCACACAAAACACATCATACACCGCGACATCAAGCCGGAGAACCTTCTGGTGGGCTTCAACGGCGAGCTCAAAATCAGCGATTTCGGGTGGTCCGTGCACGCACCGAGCGACAGGTAAGCGGAGACAGCCTCTCAGGAACATGGCAATGCAACTGTTCTCCGCGTGCAGCTGCCGTGCGAGCACCCAGCAACGCCTGGTGGTATGGCTTCTTAGGCGCACCGCACAACAACCCATTGCAGCACCGCTGTGCCTTGCGTACACATACCAACGTGGCAAGCAACCACCGGCATTCTTTCCCATATCTTGTGTCCAGCGGCTCACGTCAGGGCACCATGTAGTTGAGGCCTCACTACCCACGCGTTCTGGCACCTGCTGACTGCCCCCAGGCGCAAGACGCTGTGCGGCACACTGGACTACCTGCCGCCGGAGATGGTGGAGGGCAAGGAGCACGGCACTGCGGTGGACAACTGGAGCCTTGGGGTGCTCACGTACGAGTTCCTGTTCGGCGGCCCGCCCTTCGAGGCGCCCGGCCACCAGGACACGTACCGCAGGTGCGTGTGCAACCCGTACAAAGTACCGTGGTGATGATGCAGGTCGCAGTCCCCATGGTTGCAGCGCACGCAGTGTTCCGTGCCCCCAAAGAGCAGCAACATTATCATAATCTCAGTGGCCAACTTGCTTTCGGTTTCGTCCGTGCGCAGGATCGTGCGGGTGGACCTCAAGTTCCCCGACACGCCGGCCGTATCGGAGGAGGGCAAGGCCTTCATCCGGCGGGTGAGGCGTCAAGCTTTACACTGAAGGGTCAGCACGGTTCGGTACATTCCAACCACGGCATGCTCTGTGTACAGCGTCGCCTTAAAGGCCTTGGCACCTTTGCTGGGATCCCACCTGGTGGCTGACCGTTGTATGATGGGCTGATCTCATGTCCTTGCAGCTGCTGGTCAAGGACGCGGACAAGCGGCTGCCTCTGACCAAGGTGGAGAACGACCCCTGGATTCGGGCGAACGTGGACCCCGACGTCCTGGTCCGCAAGTGATGCAGGATCGGCGCGGTGCATGCAAGCAATGGGTACATGGCATACTGTTAGTATGCGTAGTGTGCGTGGCCATCGGGCGCTGGGGCATTTGGGTTTCTGCTGGCTAGGCAGTGCGGATGGGCCCTCCTGTGTCCAGCAGCGGACGTGGCCGATGCGGCATTTGATGTGCTTCTGTCCCAGATGTAAATCTTTTGTCCAGCCACATTCCAGGGCTCCTATCGGGGCATCCTGGTTATAAGCCTGCAGTAATGGTAGGCATACGTTCATGTGTGCACGGGCAGGAAGCAACCGTCGTGATGTGAGCTTACATGGCCGAGCCTGGTGGTCGGCGTTTATGCATGATGCTCATACAAGCATCATCGGCTTGGTCTCTATGCACATCATATGTATGGGAAGCTTCCCTCAAACCAATCAAATGTAATGCGCCTGATGTCAAGGAACAACACTGTAACAGAACATAACCCACCCGCAGCTGCACTGGCACCTCTGGGGCTTCGCAGGTGTGCACTCTACCCTCACGACACGTTGCGCTCCTGCGACCTACCCTACGGCCCCTCGCCAACCAAAGACATACGCTTGATCACAACTCTCAACGCTCTGGCGCTTAGCAACTCTCCACTATGCGCTTTAGTGCAAGCACCACCAACCTGAATATCAAGAGAAACAATCTCGAAACAAAATAGAGTTACATATGTTGGCTCAAGGCCCACGAGCACTCCGGGCGTCGCTCCCTCCCTCCCATAGGCGGTCAGCTCCTCTTCTCCTCCCTCACACACTCAGCTGGGCGGCCAGAAGCTAGCAATCTTCATGCCTGATAGCCTGATGTACAGCACGACAAAGAGCCCCACGACAATGCAGCAGATGTCGCCGAACACCGAGTCGCCCACGAAGTGGTCCAGCAGCGCCCACACGCCGCGCCAGAAGATAATGACCCCCAGGATGGCCGTCAGCGTAACCCCCACCTGCGGAAGAGGGGCCCGAAAGCACAGCTGTCAGGACATGAAGGACTATGCTACGTCAACGCGGCAGGAGCTTTACGGCTAAACGTTGCCCCGTGTGTGCGCTGGCTCCCAGTTACCTGCAACGACATTGCGCCTCACGGGACAGGAAGAGGCATCAACAGCATCGTGACACTCACAGCCACAATCAAACCGCAAACGTGCGCCACCCGCAAGCTCTTTGGAGCCCGCGCCTCACCGTCTGCAGGTCGGCCTCCAGCTTCTGCTCAAACTCCTGAATGACGTCCTCTGGAATGGGTGCGGGCACCGGCACGAACACGGGCACAGGCACAATGCTGCTGCCAGGCCCCTGCGGCTGGCCAGGGGGCGGGCCCCGGGGCGGCCCCGTGGAGGTGCTGATCGCTGCTGCTGGCGCCCCTGGAGCGCGGGCCGCACCGTTCTGTGCTGGCCGCCCAGAGGCCTGCTGCGGCTGCTGCTGCGCCATGCCCCCCGCGTCCGTGCTCGCGACTGCCACCGCAGCAGCGCTCGTGGCTACCCCGTTGCCGCCGCTGGTGCTAGCAGAAGCCCCCGACCTGCTGCGCATTTCCCCACCGCTTATGCCGGCCCCATTCCCCGAAGATGACGCGCTGATCCAACTGCCTGCCTGCAGACCCCGCTCGGGAGAGCCATGGCTAGAGGGCACCCACGAGGAGGAAGAGCCTGGCGGGGTGCTGCTCGCTTTCACAACAGCATGAGGCGCTCGCTCTGCCTGCTCAAAGCGCCGCTCAACCCGGGGAGAGCGGTGCGCGCTGCTGAGCGCCGCGCGAGGGGCCGCAAGCGGAAGTGGAGTTGGCTTTGGGCGCAACGACAGCGCTGCCCTTCGCAGCTCGCTAGGGACGCGCTGTAAGCTCACAGCGGCTGAGGAAGGTGAAGCTGCGTAGTCTAGCCCCATGCCGGCTGCAGCGGTGCCTGCACCAGAGCATCAGCCAAAGAAGCCAACGACTCAGTCCGAGAAGCCCTGAGCAGCTTGTCTAAAACACACTTGTTGATTTTGTGATTCGAGCCCGTGGCATGGCGTGTAAGTGCCTCTTTGTGCAGTCGGCCGACCGTCCACTCACTCGGGTCCAGCTCCAGAGGTCCAGGACGCAGAACTACAGGTTGTCGCTTGGGTTGTGCCTGACTGCTGAGCCCAACGAAAGCACGCGTGCGTGTTGTCGTGCGTTTAGCTGCTGTGGTTGAGAACAACAAAACAACAAAAGCGAGGGAATCGCGCAGGGCGTCAAAGCCCCCGCCCCGAGTATGTGTATTATATGCGTTACAATGATGTTCAGAGGATGTGCGCTGGCGACACCTACTATGTATTGTGAGGCTGGTGGTGCCTCCCGTGTCCCGTTCTGCGTGGCGTGCCATGCCATGTGGCGTCCAACGCAGCAGCGGCGTGTATGCCTGAGCCTGTGAAACAGAGGACACCGTTTATTGCTAAAGACCTTTGCCTAGCTGTGGCCAAACACCATTTTGGCAGAAGCTTTCGTTTCCTCTCGCCAAAATCATGTTGCGTTGCTCTGGCATAGTCAGGTTAACAGTCATCATAATAAGACATTTTTAGTCAGTGCTTTACACCTAACAACGATGCCTACCAACCCGAAACGTTGAACTTCATTTTCCTCTGCCTGCACACAAATCCTTAAGCTGTGCACATTTGCACCTACAATTTAAGAAGACGTAAGCACTGGCTACCGGAAATGTTATAGCAGTATGTCGTTCCTGACCGATCACTTTGGGGCTATGCTCCACAGCGCGCCGCCTGTACCGCAAGACCTTCTACCAGCGACAGACACAGAAGCGGAATGTCCTGGACAGCTGTGCTTGCTGCAGCTTCCCGGGCAGGCGTCCGCCCCTTTGCAGTCGGCATGGTGCAGCGTGACGAACCTTGTGGCGGTAGCCTTGGCCCCCGAGCCCCTGCCCAGCAGCTGCGATGACAGCAGAGGGAGCGGGGGAGGCAGCGGTTCTGGTGCTGGTACTGGGTCGGGGTCCGGGGGCTTGAGTCGCATTCTGCTGCTGGAGCCATCCAACCCGGAGGACTGCACCGCGCTGGAGCTGCCAGCAGAGGGTGGGTGGCCCGCGGTGCGCGCGAGGCAAGGGGCGGTTGCTTTTCCTGTCATACGCGTCGCAGGTGGTGGCACGGCACGCCCCTATTTCACCCTGAGCGAGTGGGTTCTCACAGACTCGGTTCACGCCCTGGAGCACTCGCCGCCCCCACTCCGCCGTCCACTGTTCGGTGTCTCCGCATGGGCTCTGACGCACTCCTCTCTTCTCCTGACATTTCCCCTCCCGCTCACAAACCGCCTCAGGCCCTGCCGACCGCGTGACGGGGCTGTGCTGGTCGTGGCCGGGGCAGCGGAGGGCGCTGCTCAGCGCCACGGCGGCGGGGCGCGTGGTAGTGTGGACGCAGCAGGTGCGGAAGCGCGCCTTTCGCCATAGGGTGCAATGCCTCAGGAAGCACGCCAACAGCTCGTGCGGGCTTCCGGTATTGTGTGTCCACGTGGAGTGCGTTGTGGCGGCGGTCGGTCGGGGCCATGGGGGGCTTGCCGGCAGACACGTGCTGGGCGCATGTCCACGTCACCACCTCGCTCCCAGCCATGCAAATCTCCTGCCAAAGCCGCAAAACCTCCTGCAAGATGACTTACTCGACTCGTGTGACGCGCGCCAGCTGCCCCCTTGCATACCCGGCATTCATGTGCTAGCGCTGTCACCTGGCCTCCCTCGACATGACCCCTGGTGCCAGTGCCAAACTCTCTGTGTCTTGTTGCTCCGGCGGTGTCTCCACCCCGCCGACACCCCAGGGCCAGGACGACGCGGTGCTGCCCCGCTGCATCGACGAGTGGCACGGCCAGCTGCTGTGCGACGCAGCCCGCCCGCAGCAGGGCGCGGGGAGCGCGCACGGGCAACAGGCGGCTGGGGCTGGGGTGGGGACAGGGGCAGGCGCAGCTCGCGGCGGTGCACCCGGTGTGAAGCAGGAGCCGGGGGTAGACGGGGCGGAGGAGCACGGGGCCGGGGGCCTTGCGGCGGGGGCGGGGGCAGGGTTATGGCTGGGCCCGGGGGAACTGACAAAGTCGGCGCTGGCTGCGATGTGCTGGCTCCGGCAGCCGCCGGGCGGGCGGTTCTGGAGCACATCCGCCCTTGCGGCCAAGCGGCTGGGCGCGGCGGGGGCGGGACAACAGCCGGGGCCACTGGAGTCCTTTGACAGCGTCTTCCTCGGGCCAGACGCGCCCATACCCGGGGTAAGGCTCTGCGCGGGGTACCAGGGAGATCGCACTGCTACCGACGTCGTACTGGGGAGGCCGGGTTTGTGGGTCGCGGACTTCAAGCCTTGGCTTGCTGGATAATGAGCGGGGTGCAGCGGTGCAAACTACGAACTGCGCAAGCCATGCGGAGCCAGAGATGGCAAGGGCAGTCCCAAAAGTTGTTGTAGGGCTGGCATCTGTGACGTCCACGGGGCCGAAGGTTGTCATTATGCAATTTCAACCCCATGCCCACCTCCAACCCTTCCAAGTGACGGCTTCCCCCCGTCCTACATCCCAGGCCGTGCCCCACTGGGCCCGTTCCCACCAGCTCACCGCCGCCACCCTGACCCGCACCGGCACCCTCACCCTGCTGTGGGCCTCCGCCTCCAAGCTGTCCAACACAGCCGCGTGGCACCGCTCCCAGCACATACACGTGCCCCCGCCCGACGCGTTGGCAGCCGCCAACGGACACGCCAAGCCCGAGGACCTAGCCTCAGGAACACCAGCAGCAGTAACGCCCGGCCCTGGCCCCTCCCCCGCCGCCTCCCCCGCCATCGCGTGCGCGGCGTTGTGCGCCTCGCATGACGGCACGTTAGTGATCGCGGTGGTGTACGGCAGCCAGCGGGAGGTGCTGTACGTGTACCGCATGTCCGGCAACCCCACGCTGGGCGGCCAGCCGCTGCAGCAGCCCGGCGCGGCAGCGGCGGCTGTGTCGCCGGCGGCGGCGCGGGAGGCACCCCCGCCCACGGTGGCCCTGCAGGTGCGGGTCACAGGGGTTGCATTCGTGATTTATATTCAACTGCGCATGATATGCTCATACCAGCCCTATCACAGTGCCCCAACCCCAGCCCCAACGCAAAACACATCGCCCCTAGTCACATCTTCCTTTTCCTCACCCTACCCTGCTCACCCACCAGTCCGGTACCGCCCCCCGCAGGCGGCACTCCCGCTGCCCCCCGGCCTTCACGCGCGCCAGTGCGAGCTGCACCATTGCGGCACAGCCTTGCGCGCCTACGTGCTGGCTGAGCATGCAGCTAACCCACACGGCCTCGCCAACGGTCTACCGGGCCACAACCACCACAACCATCATACCCGTGACACAGTGGCGGTAGTTGGGTTCGTCGAGGAGGTTGTGGGGCCGCACGCGGGAGCCGGCTGGCGGCCCATGCCGCAGCACGTGGTGCAGCTGCAGCCGCAGCAAGGGGACGACCAACTAGCAGCTGGAGCTGCAGCTGTGCCTGGCATTGTTGGTGGTGATGGTAGCTCCTGTGTGGGCTCCGCCACGCCCAGCCTGTGCGTGAGCTGCGATGGCTCTAAGCTGGCTGTGGCGGCGGGCGGCGCGGCGCACTGCCTGGAAGCGGAGACCCTGGCGGTGCTGCGGTCGCAGGATCTGGGTGCGTGGGGCGAGGGTACCCGCAAGTCGGCAAATCGACTGGGATTGATGTGCTCTTGCTTACGCGAGAAGCGGAAGGCGGGCGGAATGCGCAAACCTGGGTCTTTTCAGCGGAATACGTTCCGGCGGAGCACACCTTTGGCTCTTGGCCGCTGTCCTGGACAGTCGCGCTGACGGGCACTGCGCGTCAGATAAAAACTGACCAGCGGTGCTTCGACCTCAGACCCTGGACGGCGCACGTTTGCTCATTGTGTTCCACCGTACATGCAAGTTGGTCTGCTTTGTGCTGCCCATGCCCCCCAGCGGACGGCTGCACCGCTCAGGACGACGCGGTGCTGCTCGCCTCCGGGCTCGCGGCGTCGCAGGACCCCGGCCCCTCCGCCCTCGCCCTCCCCCGTTCCACCGTGGTGGCTGCGACCACGTGCCTCTCAGCCAACGCGTGCTGTATGTGCTCCGTTGCCCTGGTGGCACGTGCACCACATCCACATCCGCAGCAGCAGCACGAAGGCCAGGCGAGGCACCGACCCCGCCGCAGTCGCAGCCGTCACCACGGCGTCGCGGCCCTGCCCAACGGCGACGCAACGGCACCCAACGCCGACGGCGGCGGCGACAGCGGCAGCGACGGCGAAGGCAGCGACGGCGGCGGCGAAGGGATAGGAGGACCGATGGTGCTGTTTTCCATATGTACGACGCCCGATGTCGCGCCGTCGGCGGCAACGGCGGGGCCAGCTGGCGGCGGCATTACAGCGGAGGACGCGACGGCGGCGACACTGGACACGCTCCGGTTAGCGTGGGCTCTACTGCACCGCCTGAGGTGGGCAAGGCTGGCGGGCGTCCTAAACCTCGCTCACCTTGCCTGGCTTG
>QAXN01000771.1:0-12500 GCA_004335795.1 Chlamydomonas sp. 3222
CAAAGCTGACATCGCTTGTCAGAGGATTTCTTTAAGCAACATAGGCTATCAGGGAGCGCATTACAGCCCTTCACACGCAACAGCCCACTCACACGTCAGAGAATTGCTCGCCTGCGGCCTAACCTACAGCCAACTGTTGTATAGAATGTCCGTGTGAGTTCTTAATTCTTTGGGCTTGAATGAGTGCACCCCAGCCCCTTGTCGAGCGAGGGTCGTCGAGCATACCTCCAGCCACAAGCGACATGCCTGGTGCAAACGAGGATGTTGAACAAAATCGTACAGAGCGTGACCTGCTTGATGGTGATCTGCCTTCGCGCTCAAAGCCTAAGTTGGAGTCCATGCCACTGGGGCTTCCCCCTGAGCTGGCTGCGCGAGTCGCCGCATTGCTGGCTCCTAACGAAGTTGCGCTGAGTTTCCGTATGGTGCATAAGGCGACCGCGGTGGTCGCTGATGAGGTAGGTCGCCATGGCGCTCCCACGTGCAACGTGCGACGTCTGTTAGGCAGCACCTTTGCCGCAAGCAGAGGCGGTGCTAAGTGCGTACTGCGGTCCGATGTTGCAGTCAAGGCTCACGGGAGGGGTTCGGCCTGAGAGCCTGTGAACTGGAGGGGCGACCTGGAGGGGCAAGGTGATGCCTGACGCCGAGTTGTTGCAGCATGTCCCGCCTATAGTCGGTTGGCAAACCCCGTGTCATTAATCCTTTGGGCTGTACTCGCAGGCCAAGCTTAGACATACCGGTTGCGGCTGACGCCCCCACATGCTTCTATGCTGATGCGCTGCCCCGTCCACCACACACAACTCACGTGCAATGCAGATGAACATCGTGCGCCTGAGCCAGCCTGTGCCCGAAGACGCCTTCGCCCGCCGCTTCAGCGAGTCCAGCGCGCACAGCATCCGCAAACAGCTTACCAACAGCCAGATGGACCATGTCCTGCGCTTGACGTGCGGCACCGGAGTCGTGGCCAACATAGCTGTCGCGGGTGGTGCAGCACCGATGCGCAAATACAGGCTCTGCTCAGCGGACATGGCCGCCGCAGCGGCCGGGGGCCACCTGGAAGCTCTGCAGTGGCTTAGGGCCCAAGCCGGCCTATGGGACGGCAGTGTGCAGGAGGCGGCAGCAGCTGGGGGCCACACGCAGGCGATCGCGTGGCTGGCAGGGGCGGGGTGCCCGTGGGAGGGGGGAGCCCCCATCAGCGCCGCACTGCGGACTGGCCAGTACGGCATCGTACGGCAGCTGCTGGACCTGGGGTGCCCTGTGGATCCTGCTGCATACCAGCTGGCGGCGAGCAGGGTGCAGAAGAGCCTAGTGGAGCAGCTGCTGTCTGGCCGGGGTCTGACTACAGACAAGATGGGTGCTGTGATGCTGGGTGCGGCAGCGGGCTACCCCCTGTCAGACCTGCAGGAAATCCTCCCCCGGGTGGCTGCTGCGTTCAACGCAAGCATCGGCAACAGTCTCGGCATAGCGCAGGCGGAGCGGCTGCTGCTTTCTCCCCCGCCAGGCGGGGTTCTGCTGGGCGCTGCAGCAGCGGGGCCGGCACCTATGGCCGACGGCTGCAGCGCGCCCCAGGACGTGCCGCTGTCGTATGCAGGCTCTGGCTGGCAGGCTAAGGTGCTGTGGCTGGTGCAGGAAAAGGGCCTCCCGCGGGATGTGCGATGGGACGGGGGGGAACAGGACGAGGACGGGATGCCGCTGATGGCGGCGGCGGAGCAGGCCAGGCGGCTGAATTGGCTCTAGTGCAGCGGTTTCCAGGTGGAGGTCGTGCATACGGCGGAAGGGCAGTGGAGGCGCCGCAGCGTGATGGAACGCGCTGCGCGGGGTGGGGACGCGGAGTCACTCCGCCGGGTGCTGGCCAAGCACACCGAGTTTGGTGTGCACCCGGACTTTGACCGGGAGTGGGGCTGTGTAGCGGCTGAGAGGGGCCACGTGGGGGTGGTGGAGGAGCTCCTGGCACGTGGCTTGCTCACCCTCGCGGACGCAGCGCACAGCGCGGCGGCCGGGGGCCGGCTGCGTGTGTTGTCGCGGCTGCTGAAGATCGCGCAGTGGGGCGCGGACAGGGGTGTGGGTGAGGTGGCAGGTGGTGTGGGCAGCGGAAGCCAAGGGAAGGCAGCGGCAGGGGCAGGCGCCCTTGCAGGGACCAGCCCGGATGGTGTGCAGGAGGCCGTGGACAAGGTTCTTCAGGTCGACTTGTTCCTCGCAGCCTTGTCGCCCGACTGGCCGCGCTGGGACGTGCTGCGCTGGCTGCGGAGCAACGGCTGCCCCTGGGATGAAGCCGTCTTCAGCGCCGCTGTGCGCAAGGGCAGCGTGGAGGTGGTGGAGTGGATGGCGGCGGAGGGCTGCCCCATGCCGGTGAGAGCATTCAGCATCCTCCTTGCGGGTTGTGGCCGGGTGTTGCCTCCGGGACCCTGCCCAGGGTGGCAATGAGCGCCTGCACGCCAAGACAATGGGGTGTTACACGTTCCAGAGTGCCGTGCATCTCTTCCCCTGCACACCTGTGAAGGCTTTGATGCGTCTGTCCAGCATGCACAGTTTCTTTTGCTTATGGCAGTGCTGTGCAGCTGTTCAGGTGCATCGGCATCAGGGTGCCTCGGGCTAGGATTTGCAGGCTGTTCCTGGAAGCCATGCATCATGCTTCGTGCGCTTCCTCTACGACTGCTCCCCTCACCCCCACCTCCCCGCCCCGATGGTCCCCACCCCGCCCAGACCGACGGCTCGCCATGCGTCGTTGCGGTAGAATGCGGCCACGTGCATATGCTGAAATGCCTGCGGCGGGTGGGCTGCCCTTTGAGCGCAGCGGCCGTTTGCGAAGCAGTCCGCGTGAGCAGCGTGGAGGTGGTGGAGTGGATGGCGGCGGAGGGCTGCCCCATGCCGGTGAGAGCATTCTCCTTGGGGGTTGTTTCGGCACCATTGGTGCCGGATTAACGGCAAGGGTGGCAGTTGGGGTTTGCATGTCGAGACCAGGAGGCGGTGGGCAACCGCAAGGTCTGGTGTATCCTTCCTCTCGCACGTGTCACATTTAGACTCATCTCATTGATGTCACATACTCATATATGCCTTCGCTGGGCTTGTACGGCCTACTGAGAAGCATGAGGAACGCTGTAAAGTTGGTCCCTAAACCGCATATGGTAGTAGCATGCATTTCGTCCTTTTCGCAGACCAGCCTGGCAGCAATGTGGCGAGTGTTTGTGCCTTTCGCAACCACCTCTTAGTGCGTTCGTGCCTTTCTCAACCACCTGTTACCCGACTCCAACGTCTCCATTTTCCCGCCCAGACCGACGGCTCAGCATGCCTGGCTGCTGCGGAAAGAGGCGATGAGGCACTGTTGAGGTGCCTCAGGAGGCTGTGCTGCCCTTGGGACGCAGCCGTCTTCATGTCAGCAGCCGAATGGTGCAGCGTGGAGGTGGTGGAGTGGATGGCGGATGAGGGCTGCCCCATGCCGGTGAGAGCATTGAGGGTTGTTGCAGCAATACAGCATTTATGCTGGATTAAGTGCAAGGGGGGCATTTGGAGCCGAGGCCAGGAGGTGGTGGACAATCGTAAGGACTGTAAACTGGTATCTTCTTTCCTTTTCACTTTACTTGGTGCCTTTGCTGAGCGTATACAGCCTGGTTGCGTGCTGTGAAGCTATTTGGTGCACCGCGTGTGGTATAGGCATGCATTTTTTGTCCTTCTCGCAGCCCAGCCTGACAGTGGTGTTGCAACTGTTTGTGCCTTTCTGAACCACCTGTTACTGCGTTCGTGCCTTTCCCAACCACCTCTTGCCCCTCTGCAACGGCCCCCTTCCTGCCTAGACCGACGGCTTGGCATGCCTGGCTGCTGCGGAAAGGGGCGATGGGGCCCTGCTGAGGTGCCTCAGGAGGCTGGGCTGCCCCTGGGATGCAGCAGTCTTCACGTCAGCGGCCGAGTATTGCAGCTTGGAGGTGGTGGAGTGGATGGCTGCGGAGGGCTGCCCCATGCCGGTGAGGACAGGGCGCAGGAAGGGGATGTGCAGTACCGGTGCCTGTCTGTGACACGCTGCACTGCTGTCCAGTACGAATCGCTATAACACATTCCCGATCCCGCAGGGGGACGGCTCAGTGTACATGGCCGCCGCGGTAAGGGGCGACGTGCCCATGCTGGAGTGCTTCCAGCGGCTGGGGCTTCCAATGGGCTCCAAGTCGTTGCTGTACGACGCTGTACTGGCAGGGGCTCCCCTGGAGGCTGTGCGGTGGCTGGACGAGCACGGGACACCGGCCAGCAGAAGCGATCTAGAGCGCACGTTGTTGGACCTGGAGACGTACAGGCGTACGAGCTGGGGGCGCGGAGCGGGGTTGCATGACCTTACGGTGTGGCTCGAGAAGAAGCTAAGATCGCTGTTGTGGCTTTAATGCCTGGAGGGGATGGAGGGGTGGCTGATGCCAGCACCGAGCCGCTTGGCATGTGGAGTGAGGAAACATGTGGCGATTGGAAGGTATGGTACGTTGGTAAGGCGGTAGGTGCAGCAAGCCTCGTGCGCTGGCAGGGCAGGGTTGCCGGGCGCTCACTGCTCATCATGCAGGCTGGTCCAAGACTTCTCCGGGACAGGCTGATTCAGGAGTCAGGCTTTCTGGGAGGTAGTAAGGAGGGTGCACGAAACGTAAGGTGCGGCATCCTGAGCGGGGAACGTGAATATGGATTGGGGACTGGAGGCGGATGCTGCCGTTCTGGTAGTGGCAGATGTGTTGGGTCAACTTAAGCACAACGTTTGACATGTGAGGGCGGCATTTGGGAAATCAGCGGAACGCTACATGCAAAGTGGCAGGAGTGGCCCTTGCAGCCAGGACCGGTGGCATCTGTGCGCCGTAGCAAGGGTGGCATCCATCCGCGGACACATGTTGGTGCCGGCGTTGCCCATACTGATGATGTTGAGCCGTTGTCTGCGTTGTTGGAAGGCGGGTTGTAGGCCATATGGGCTGTATTGTCTTCCTTGTTATGTATGTGGGACAGCCGAGACCGAGAACCTAATGCACCGTTTGGGGTTGGGTAATACTGGTCGTGGGTCGTGGCCGCGTCCCTGGATCAAATTGTTGATCTGTGGGGAAGGCACCTGGGGGCACCGATGCGCGGGTTGCATTCCCGTGTGGTGGGGCGGCGCCTGTCGCGGATGCCATGCATGCGTACTGTATACGGTACGCTCAACGGTGGCTGGGGGCATGTGCGCTTACCGCACCTGTGGAGCCACGTGCGTGTCTCTCGGACCACGTGCAGCCAAGGGTCGTGATGCACACGCACAGTACCGGCAGGTCGTTTCTGCCCAGACGGGGCCTCACCTAACATGTGATGCATTACTCGCATGCAAGGCCCCCGTGTTGCCAATGCACGTAGGGTACCGGCATTTATTCATGGCGGGCTAATGGAAAGCTTCGTCGTCGTACAGTTCCCGAGGTGCAAGGCTACGGCTCATTACTGCCGATATGGCGCATTAACATACCGGTATGCCCCTTGGGTGTTATGTGGCCCCTAGAGGTCAACCGTCCATACGTCAATGGCTCAATACACACACTGTACCCACTCGGCACTCGCTATTCATTCGCATGTGCGTGAGCGTCCCTGTGGCTCGTGGAACGTTCAGAATTCCACTGCATGTACATGTCCTGCGTATGCTGTTGTGCGAGCTGAGGTCGGTGCCTGAGGCTATTGACGCTGACATGTTCAGGCAGGCGTACAGACGGCCAGAGCGGTGTTGCCGTTGGGCATTTGCTATGAGCGAGCGCCACTTAAACCGATGCTTTGGTGACGCGCAAGATGCCTTTCAGCGCCGTCGTGGGCTGGTATGCCCACGTGTCCGCGGTGTTGCATCCCTTGAGCCCTACTGGCTACTGCGCGGAGAGAAAGTCACACCTGCCACGTGTAACAACGAGTGAACTGAAACGAACAGCATGCCCCTTCTCACCGCTTGGACGACAACAAGCAAGAGCGTAACGCGCTTGTTATGCATGACCTAACACGTGGCCACGAACGGCACGTGCCGCAGCAGATGCCGTGCAGCTTACTGCTGTGCGCATGCATTGACATGGGGCTGGGCGCGCGACACATTGCACCCCTACACCCATAGCGGCTCCTACCCATCAATCATATAAACAAAAGCTTCTCCCTACTCCTTACAGGGCCGAGCGCAGCCCTGTAATCATGTCCCACGGGTCAGTCAATCACTCGCTTGCAGACGCACGCGCCAACGAACTCACCCATCACCCCTATATAGGTACTGGCATGTGGGTCCAGGTGGGCCATACAGCCGCCATGCCGCGCCTGCCCCAAACACGACGGTCACGGTCAGGGTACCGGTAGTTGGTCACGCCTTGTTTCTCAGGCCACTCCGTCAGATCGTCAGACGCATAAATTCCCGCAGGCTACTGCTGCAGGGGCACACGTACAGTGCGATGAAGAGTGCGCGAGGGCCATCGTCCCATGCGTTCCCAGGTCTATCGCGTTAGCTCGCTTACCACATGCCATGGTGGCTTTCGTACGGCGTCAGCGTAGTACTCCCAAACTAACCCAGCGCTCATCCGTCCGCGTGTCTCACCGTTTGCTCGCATTTTTCACAGCCTGATATTTGCATCGCCCATTGCAGCCCAAGACCTCCCATTTCAATCCATCAGCAGCACACCCTTCCCGCATCCTCTAGACGCACACCCATCGTACCCCCTCCCCTCTCCTTCCCTCCCTGTCCTCCTTCCATCACTACACCTCCCGCTCCTCCTCCCGCTGCGCCACCCCGTCCACGCTGCCCCCAAACCCACCCACCGCCCCCTTCCCACCCTTCACCCCCGCCTTCCCCTCCCCCTCCCCCTCCTCCACCGGCACGCCCCCCCGCAGCCCCGTCAGCCTGTCCCATCGCCCGCCAGACGCCACGTGGCTAACCGCCTTCGGTACGGCAGCGCTCGTCCACAGGTCCTCCAGCTCGGCGCTCGCCATCGCAACGCCGTACCCATGCAGCCCGCCGTTGCCCTTCTGCTGCTGGTGGGCGGGGTGAGCCGCCTGCACGTCGCTGCCGTTACCGTTACCGTTCGCTGCGGCGGCGGCATTGGCCTTGCTGGCTGTTGCGCCCCTGGACACGGACTTGGCCTTGGTGCCGTTGCCGTTGCTGCCGTTGCCGTTGCCGGGCCCCTCCTGTGCCTGCTGCGCCGCCACGATGTCGGCGGCACGGCGCAGGGCGGCCTCCACGCCGCGGCACACGTTCTCGCGGCCGGCCTGGTGGGGGGGAATGCAGCAGGGGTCGCAGCAGAGAAGTGCACAGCAGTGTCAGAGACGTGAGATAGCCATGTGAGCCTAGCTGACGGACTATCACTGACGCCAAACCACATGTTCTCACGGCCGGCCTGAGGGGCGGACGCGGATGGGAGGTGGTCAGGGTCATGGTGAGGACGGCTGACAAGGTCTGGGCCTGTTTGGTAGAGGTGCGCGAGCGCATGTATGGCCCGTGTCCATGCCTTTACCTTCCACGTATCCAACGCCCAGCCCACCAGAGGCCTAGGAACCCCACCCTTAGCCCCCTGAGGCCACACACGGTCCACAGGGTCAACTGCGTCGGTCTGCCGGCTTGCAGGTACACCGGTCTCATGGCACTCTGAACACGCAAACCTTTGACGACACGGGGTACATTCCGCGCGACACAAGGTAAACTCCAGGGGAACATCCCGCTGGAGAGACACACGCTACCACACACGTAAGCTACTACACGCACACGCACGCACCCACCACGTCCAGGAAACCCGCCCGCGCCATCATGCGCAGCGGCTGGCGCGTGAGGCCGCACAGCACCAGGGCCTTGCCCGCCGTCGCCAGGTGGCGCTGCGCCTCCTCCAGCAGCTCCAGGCCCGACACGTCCACCGCGTTCACGTGCGACATGTTGAGCACCACCGCCTGCGGGAAGGGGAAAGAGGGGGGAAGAGGGAGAGGGAGAGCGCGTGATGGAACCGTGAAGGCGTCAAAGAAGGCTGAAAGCTTTCCGCGGAGCGCGATCCAGTTGGCAAGGCAAGAGCGAGCAATGGCGGGCGGAGATGTCGTCTGGAGGAGGCGCAGCAGCCGTGCACGCGTGCGTTCCCTCCACGTCACAGCTGCGACAAGCAACCGCCCAACGCAACACCCGCCTCACCAGTGTCAAGCACGTGCACCACCCCCTCCCCTGTCCCAAGGCCCACTCACCCGCACTGGCTCCTGCGCGTGCGTGCGCTCAATGGTGCGCTCCAACAGCTCCCCCGCGCCGAACAGCAGCGAGCCGGTCACCTGGTGGGCAGGTGGATGTGGGGGTGAGTGTCGTGTATGGTTTTAAATGTCCAGTGTAGGCCGTGCCTTGTGCGTCTCGCGTGCGCTATGGACATAATCACCTGTTTCGTCTACACCTGTAAGCTTAAAAACACAATTTCCTAACCCATCTTATAACGCCGTGCCAATGTTGAGCGGAAGTCGGTCTGGTCACAAGCGACCCGCTCCCTTCCCTCGACCCACCTCCACGTACAGCCGTGTCCTGTAACCCACACCCACACCCACCGTGTCCTGTAACCCACACCCACCTCCACGTACACCACCCCCGCGGGCACTACCGGCGGCACCAGGCGGGGCAGGCCCCCGGCAGAGGCAGCCAGCGGACCCACGGCAGCCCCCGCCGGGCCCTCCACCTCCTCCTCCTCCTCTGACACACCCTCCGACGGGCCGCGGCGCAGGGAGCTGCGGCGACGGTACGGCTCGGCAGCGGCCCTGGGGATTCAAATGTGAGGGCATTGGTAGTTGATGCAGGTAGATGGTGGAGGGAATGGAAGGAATGGCAGGGCGAAGAGCACGTCGCACAGAGCAGCACTACTTGGGGCTTTGGTCTTGAGGTAGCCCCGCGCACGGGCACTGGGCACTGGGCAAGAAAGACAGTCAACTAAGCCGTGCGGTCCTGTGACCGCAGGCCCGCACGCCTCAATTCACATCAACGCGCTCCACATTACCCACCCTGGTACATGTGCCCCACCTGCGACGCGGGACGTGTCAACATCTCCACCAAGACCAAATTCCGCCTACCACGTCACGGCTTTGTGCTTCGCAGGGTTTAGATGTGCCTCACCTGTCGGCGCTGTTCGCGGCCTCCAGGTCCACCAATCCGTCCACGGGCAGCACTGCACTACCCACCCTAGCACACAACTCCTGTAAGACACATGCCCCACCTGTCGGCGCTGTCGGCTGCGTCCAGGTCCACCAGACCGTCCTCGGGCAGCACCACGCTGTGGGCGGGCAGCGAGCGCACGTGCATGGTGGCGGCCACGTCCTGCGGGGCAACCGTTGGCAGTCTTTAGCACAAAAGGGTTAAAAATCTCCCGTTGTGGCGGCGATGGTGAAACAGCTGAGGGGGATCTGCGCCCAGCAAGTGTTGGGCAACACGTACCGTACCAAACGTGCGACCCTGCTCTTTGCATTCCCCACCTGCACGAACACCGCCAGCGCAATGGCCATTCCGAACGCCACCGCCACCGCCACGTCCTGAAGCACCGTCAGGCAGAATGCCACCAGGAAGAGCTGCGTGTCGTTCTCGGGCCCTGAGGGTAATCATCAGGCAGAGTTTGCAGCTCATTAACTTGTCAGCAGGCACTGTAATGTATTGCACGTGAGTGCTTCTGCAGAACGCCACCAGGAACAGCTGCGTGACGTTCCTGGGGCATGAGGGTGTGACGCTGATGCAAAACTACACCGTGTGGGGGCGGGCAAAAGCAACGCGAGGCGCACACACCCACGTGCGCGGCCCGGGGACTCACACTTGGGCAGCTGCGTGAAGTTGTGCCACTCTCCCATGTTGAGGGCCACCACCACCTGGGGCGCGGGGGATGAGCGAGACGGGGGGAGAGGGTAATCTGGAAACAGAGGCCTCAGCAATGCAGTGAGTTGACGAACGAATGTAATACAACAGAGCACACCAAGGCCGGGGCCATGCCCTTAGCCACCAGCCAAGCCATCAGCGCCGCCACCGACGTACGCGAACCGCGTCTTTGCCGGTCAAATGATGCAGCACGCAACACGCACGCGCTTGACCCGCGGACTACACAGGTTCCCCACACGCTGCACACACACGCTCCCCCACACATCCACCCACCAGCACGGCGGACAGCGCGGGTAGCGGAATGTACTCCGCCGCCGGCGCCGCCGCCAGAATGACTGCGCCCACCACCACCGCGTGCACCAGGCCCGACACGGGGGAGCGGCCGCCGGCGCGGATGTTGGCGGCGGTGCGGGCCAGGGCGCCGGTGGCGGGCAGGCAGCCGAAGGCGGCACAAGCAACGTTGGCCAGGCCCTGCGGGGAGGCCAAGGGGAGAAGGGGAGTGTACCAACGGTGTGGGGACTAAAACAGGGCGCCAGTGGCGGGCTGGCAGCCGAATGCGGCGCAGACAGCGTTCGCAAGACCCTGATGGAAGGAAAGCGATTTGCATCTTCTTGTGCGGTGAGGCACCTGTGGGCGTCCATGTGCCATGGGCGTCCATTGCGTGCCCACCTGGCTGATGAGCTCGGTGTTGGAGTCGTGCTTGTCATCAATCATGGTGTCCGCTACGCGCGCGCACAGCAGCGACTCAATGGCGGCCAGCAGCGCAATAGTTGCGGCGGGGTACAGCAGCCCGGGCAGGTCGGACAGGCTGAGGTGTGGATAAAGGGGCAGGAGGGGTGTGGGTTAGGGGGATGGGACGGCCAGCAGCGCAATGGTTGCGGCGGGGTAGAGGAGCAGCCCGGGCACGTCGGACAAGCTGAGGTGTGTGTGGGTTAAGAGGCAGGAGAGGTGTGGGTTAGGTGCACGTGGCAGGCAGCAGCGCTGTGTTGGCGGGGGGGGTCGGTGGTGTGCAGCAGCCCGGGCACGGACAGGCTGGGGTGCAGTAACCGAAGGTGGATAAAGGGCAAGTGGAACTCAAAAGGTTGAGTAGTTTCTCAGGCGTGCTGCAGCAGCACATGACCCGCACTAGGCCGCTCCGTCGATCACCATGTTTGTCATGCTCCTCGCTCTTTACCTCCTAACCGTGTCCTGCCTTCCCGCTCGCCCACCTGAGCCCCTCCGGCCCCGTCATCCCCAGCAGGTAGTTCCCAGACACCCGCCCGAGCCCCATCCCCACCTGAGTCCCTCCGGCCAGGTGATCTTGGGCACATGATACCCCGCCACCCGCCCGAGCCCAACTCCCACCCCACCTGAGGCCCTCCGGCCATGTGATCCCCGGCAGGCTGCGCGGGATGGCTCCCTCCCCAAAGTGTGACCCGATGGTCTCGATGCCCCAGTCAACGCCGGGCTGGGCGGCCTGGGGACAAGGGCAGGAAAAGGGAGGGAGTGTAGCGGGCGCGGCCCCCATCCGCAACGCCATACCTCCCTCAACCTCCGTCCACCGGTACCGACACACGCTAATACACACACTTTCCAACCTGCAGCGCCATGAGCCCCGATGTATGAGCCCACACGCTAATACACACGCTGATACACATGCTCCCCCACCTGCAGCGCCATGAGGCCCAGCGTGCCTGCGCCAATGGCCACGATGGGCGGCGGCAGCACCTTGGCCCAGGCCCGGGGCCACGCCTTGAGCAGCGCCAGGCAGCCCAATCCCATGGCGATGGAGGGGGCGTGTGCGGCGTCCAGGTGGGAGCCTGCAAGGTAGGGGAGAAGCTTGTCAAACATCGAAACGCATGAGGCAGCACACATCCATGGCGATGGAGAGGCCGTGCGCCGCATCCAGGTAGGAGCCCTAACGGGGGAGGTACAGATGTGGAGGCTATGCCTTTGCAGGCAGCGTCCGCTGCCTCTCGTCCTATGTGCGCCCATGGTTAGTAGTTGTATGGGAACGCGAGGCTCCAGAACTACAACCCACAGTGGTGCTGTGACTGACCGGCTTGCCTCCAGGCCCACCCCACTCCTAGCCCATTCCCATGTCCCACCAGCCACCCACAGCCGCCCCCACTCACCCAGGTACACCACCTTTTCAATGAACTCGGTGGGGATGGGCACGCCCTCGGGCAGCCGACCCGGCGCGCCCAGCCCCAGAAAGTCCTTGACCTGCGCAGGGGGAATGAGAGGAGTATGATCAGATGCCACCCCATGCAGGACCTACCACCTTTGGCCCCTTTCGCCTACTACTGTACGTTTCCGAAGCCCAACAGCTGGCTTTTGTGCAGGGGTTGCCCTCGCAGCCTACAAGTCAATGTGCGTTGATGGTTGATGCGTATGGACTGTACCTGCGTTCCGAAGATGTAGGTTGCGATGCCGGCCGTGAAGCCGGTCACCACGGGCTTGGGCACGTACCTGCAGCGGGCAACGAATCAGGGTGTTGATTGGGGGAAAGGAGGGAGGGATGAAGACCCTTTTGGGGCAGGCAGCCGGGCAGGTCGGACGCAATTGGGCGGCCGGGCGCCCAAACAGGTTTCGGTGTCGGTCTTCGAAAGCTGAAAACATCACAATGTAAGGTTGAGCTTCGACAAACAACCCCGATGGGTCACAAGCTCAGCACACACGCGGTGCCCAGGTGGCCACCCCCAGTCTC
>QAXN01000772.1:0-26397 GCA_004335795.1 Chlamydomonas sp. 3222
GCTGCGCAAAGTACCTGCTGAGGTGCGGGTACTTGGGAACCACAAACACTGCACATGTGTGGGTCGGGTTCTTGCGCTTGCACCTATCATAGTGTTGCTGATAAGTGCGGATTTGATCCGTAGGTGCATTGCACCAGAGGGCTTCACCAGCTAAGTCCTTCGTGAAGTAGGACTCAGGGCAGGGGAGACCCTGGTGGCAAGCACAGGCACTGCAGGCCGGGAGGAAGCAGGAGGCGTGCAAGGGAGGCATCCGTGCTCCGTCCCAGGTCAGGCGCGCGCACCTCGTACGGCACGAAGTCCTCGAAGGCCTGGTACACGTGGTCCTGTACGAGCACGGGGATGCAGCCGTACGCCACTGCTTCGTACAGCCGCATGCCGTAGCCATACCCGTACGGGGCAAGGCAGTACCTAGGGGCCAAGGAAGGGGAAAGGACGCGGGTGTTGTCGGCGTACCGGTAGTTTGCGTGCGGTTCTTGGCACGTGGCAGCACGCGTAAAGGGCCAGGCAGGTCGTGTTGCCCAAGGGGAAGCGAGGAAGCGGTAGGGGCGCGCTTCGCATGGGGAGGAGTTGTTAGCAACTTGGCATGGATGCAGCATGCTACGGTCACCTGGAAAGGCGTTCCGGCGGCCAACTTCGTTGCACAATTTTAGGTCTGAGGTTTGAGCTTTTTTGCCCTTCCCCTTGCCCGCACCTGGCCCGCCTGTAGTGCGCTTTATAATCTTCAACCTCCCCTTCAACGAACTCCACGTCCGGGGGCCGTGAACCGGGGGAAAGGGAGGACAGCAGCTCGGCAATGGCCTGTGGGTAGGGGCGTGCGTGTGTTAGCTGCGTAAACAGGTATGAAATCAGTGTTACACTGTGGGCAGAAGCCGAGACACAGCGACGGCCTCTAGGGCCTTCGTTAGGCACGAGCCGGGAGGTGTGTCAAGTACTTGACTGCAACAGCAGCTCCGCAATGGCCTGTGGGCAGGTGCGTAATTGTCGTACATCGGAGGGGCAGATGTCCTGTGTCTTCACAGCGCGGCAGGCTTGTCGCCATGAAACCCATCAATTCACCACGTGCAGCGTGCAACTGACTAGGATGACACCCCAGGCCTGGCTTCCCACGTCTCGGTGCCTCCACCCCTCCACTTGGCCCCCGCACTAGCTGCCGTGCAGGCAAAGGTTTACATCCACACACATGCTTCCGTGCCCGTTCCCGCAGCGCGTCCACACACATGCTTCCCTGCCGTTGCACTCTACCGTACCGCTCCACAAGCCTCACACAACACACGCCGTACTCACACACCCACCTGCCGTGCGTCACACATACCATGTACCGGTAGACATGTTATAAAAGTTTGTGTGTTCTACACAGCAATCCGTCGTCTCACCTGCCTCGCGCCGCCGCTGTACTCGGCCCTGCCCTTGCGCAGGCTCCCGGCGAAGAAGAGCAGCGTGGTGCGGTTGCCGTCCACGCCACCAGCGCCCTCCAGCCACTGCAGCCAACGCAGGGGTTTTGCGGGTCGAACGCAATAGTAGGCATGTGACATGGGAGACAGGGATGAGACGGTAGATGGTAGCTGATAGGTGGTGCCTGGTGTCTGGTGGTCGTTGTGGTTGCCGCCCACGCAGGCTGTCGGCGCCTGCCAGCCACTGCAGTTAATCCAGGTGCATTGGTGTTCCACATCATGTCATGTGCTGCTGTATGTGTCGCAGGGACGGCAATCCACGAGCGAGGTGGTCAGGATGCGGCATGGTGCGGTTGCGGGTGTCCACGCCTACCAGTGCCCGCATACCCAGTGTAGCACCCATCCCTCGTTCTGTCGTGTACCATGCTTTGCGCCGCATCCTAGCACACCCACCTTGCTCCTTGCTTCGAGCGTATCACTCGTACCTGCTTTGCAATGCGCTACTGTGCCTCCGCAACCGCACTGCTACACCTACCTCGTAGTACTGCCCTGCGCTAGAGAAGCCGCCGAAGAAGGGCGGCACCACCAGATCGCGCTTCACCTGTACGGCAGCGTACGACAGGAAGACAGCGTACGGCAGGGTGATTGCACTGTATGGCCTGCAACGCGCGCCGCCCAGTGTCACTCAATACGCCTTGTCTACCTTGGCACCAGTATTTTACATTAGGATAATGATACTTGACACGCAAGTTGCTTGGCAAGGCCCAGCACACAGTCGGCGCTTGCGTGCTACGCAGAGAGGCCGCACCAACCTCCAACCGTCGGACTGCAGTACCGCACGACGCATGCAGTGCCGTACTCGCCTGCACGCAGCCGTAGTCAGGGTTGTGCTCCACCTCCCTCCACTCCAGGTCCTCACGCTGCAGACCGAAGTGCACCAACTGAGGAGGAACGGGGACGGGCGGGGGGTTAGGCGGTCGGTAAACCGCAAAGCGGCAAAGCAGCTGTACCGGAAACGATAGGCCTGCATAGACGGGGTTAGTGAGGAAGGGGGAATGACGGGCGGGGTTACCACTTGTGCAACGGCGTGAAGGGGCCATCGTACAGCGAGCTGGTGGCCTGGTGAGTGCCAATGCAACCCAAGCACCTGCTCGAGTACTCCTGTCCTTCCCGGCTTGCCTCGTCTTTGACCAGAATGGAAAACGTCGTGTGATGGAGAATGCAGTGCTTCCCACCATCAGTATCACAATGCAATCATGCTCCCTGCCGCCCTCTCCAACCTAACACACAGCTTTCCGCTTCGGTTTCCCGCGCTGCAACTCCATTCCCAAACCTCGCCCTACGTTTGCAACCCCTCCGTATATACCGCACCTTGATCATGGTGTCCTGCAGGCGGCGCGGCAGCACGCAGGCGCCCCGGTCGTTGGGCAGCGACACCACGTGGTCCAAACCACCTGTACGGCAGAGCGGTACGGGACAGCATTGCTGTGCCATGTGGCTGTACAGCCCAAGCCCGCAAGGACAGGGGTGTGAGGCAGTGGAGCCCGGCCGCGGGGGCCGCAGGACCCGCACCGCTCCTGCAGGGGCGTGATGAGAGAAATCGGCTGGACGCTGCGCGAGCATGTTGCCACAGATGGTTTTCGGTGCAGGCCCCAGACGCGAGATCTGCGTCTCCATGCGGTCCTTTGCCTCAAGGCCGCTACGTCCCTCCACCCACCCGTGCGGTTGAAGAAGGGCCACCGGGAGGCCACGTAGTCCACCGCTGCCTCAATCTGGATAGCAGGGCGAGGGTGGACAACAGCAATAGGAGTTCAGCAGTTTCGTACATGCATGTTACAGGCAGAACGCGCAGTTGCCAGTATATATTCTGGGCATGCATGGTGGCGAAGAATATGGTGGGTTCGGGTGCAAACCCAACACCAAGCACCCAACCAGCGGGACTGCCTGTCGGGCTGCCCGGCCGGCTGCTCATCACGCCGGTACGCATTCTTCAAACGCTCCGCCTGCTCTCATGCCGTACACACCGCTCTCATGCCGTACACACCGCTCTCATGCCGTAAACACCGCTCTCATCTAAGGTTCACAGTTTTGGTCCCCTGCAAGAGCCCTGACCCGTCCCGCTCAGGACACAGAATGACAGCTCTCATGTCGTACATCACACACACGTGCTCCCCACCTGCAGCTGTATGGGCCCCACGTTTCCGGCGTACCAGTAGGCGTACGCCGGCACGTAGAAGAGCGTCGCTTCGTACGGGTTCTCTGCAAGGTACGGCAGTACGGCAACAACTGGCAATCAATACCGGTACTTGGGGGGCACTCTTAGGGAGCAGCTCACAGCAATACCGTACAATTGACACACGGTTGTGCAACTCACCCGTTCGTACGGCGCTGTCCTGCAGAAGGTACCGCAGCCATTGCTCGTACGCAATGTAGTTTGGGTCGCGGTACCACTCGCCGTCGTTGAACTCGTACGGCATGGCTGCGCACGGCGGTACGGGAGGCAACACACAAGAGTACGGCACGTATATTGGCACCGCAAGACTGCACGCTACCTAGACTTAAGCTGAGAAATAGAAGCTCCCGTGTTCCGCAACGTGCAGCCTGACAAGCTGACAGCTACAACGATGGGAGGTGAGAAAGGGACGTGCGGGCAGGAGGCGGTTTACTGCCCCAGGTACCAGGTGCCTAGCCTGGACAGCACTGATGCTCGCTTCCTTTCCCTCATACACACGGCCCATGCAAAGTGCTCTTATGCTTAAACTGCTTGCTCACATCTCATTTGTACCCGGGGTATGCAGCCCGGATCCGCAAAAGCATGTCCATCCACACGGCCCTTACCCACCCACGTGCCAGGGCAGGTCGTACACGTAGATGCGGAAGCGGGTGGGCAACCTGCGGGCGGGAGCATGGGCAAAGGACTCATGTGACTACATGGGATGCCCAACACAGGGCTGCCCCACCAGTATTCTCTCCACCACGGGACAGTCCCTTCGCCCCTGACCAAGCTTTACAATCTTCTGCCCTCCGCCCTCAAAACTCTGCACCGCGCGCAATGCCTGCCCCCTCCAACGCCCCCGTCTGCTTCCTGCACCCCGCACCCACCCTTCCCCCTACTCTCCCATCCAGCAGCTCCCTTTGCCCCGGACCTTCCGTGCCCGTGCGACATGGCTGCCCTCAAGGAGTCAAATAATGTACTAAACACGTACGTCTTGCACCCAGGCCCGCCCCACTCACCTCTTATCCAGCACCTCCAGCGCCACTGCTGCACCACTCGCCCCATCACTCGTCGGGGCCGCCCCCACTCCCGTGCCGGCCCCTGTACCTTCCCCGCTCCCCCTGCCTCCCCACCCAGCGTCCCCCTCTTTCCCCACCAGCGCCTCCTGCACCGCCGCCTCCACCGCCGCCGACGCAGCCGCCACCGCCCGCGCCGCCGCCGCCACCGCCGCCACATCCCCCTCCCTCCCTTGGCCCCTGCCCGGCCCCGGCAGGCTCTCCCCGCCACCGGCAATGCTTGCATTACTAAGCGTGGTAGCTGGTGTGGAAAGCACCCATGGCTGCGGCTCCCCCAGTGTGGGTGTGCTGCGCCCGCACCCTATGCCCCAGTAGCCAGGCCGGCAGTGGCAGAAGCCGTTAACACACGTGCCCCGCCCGCCGCACCCGGGGGCGAACCAGCAGCCATCCGGGGCCACCTCGCCGCAGTCTTTGCCCTGCATGGGTTAATACACAGCCGTGGGCAATTGTGAGGCAGAAGCCGTTAATACACGTGCCGCGCCCGCCGCACTTGCGCTTGGGGGCAAACCAGCAGGTTCCCGGGTCCAGCGCACCGCCCGCCCCTCGCCTGTTTCTGTGCGCCTCACAAGACATCCCCTCGCCCAATGCAGGCCGCCCAACTCCCGCCTGGTACCCGCACAGCCTTTGCTTTCCGGTTCCTACACCAAACTGCTCTCCGATTACCTCATCACCTCTCGCCATACTAATAATAATGAGGGGGGGCGTTATCTGATGGTCACGGACAAGTCCCAACGGCCGCGCAACTGCGCAGGTCCGCCATACTGGCACAGGCACGAGAAGGAAAGGCAGCAGTTGGCTGTCCAGGGGCCTGTGCACCTCTACATACGCACCCCAACCAACAGGCGGCCGTCAAGGTCCCACATCCCAGACGCTTCGCCAACCAACTCGCTCTTTCCGTGCAGGCACCGACGTTTACGTGCTTCCCTGACGCCTCACACGTGCACGCTTGCCTCGCGCTTGACGCGTATCCCAGGGACCCCCCCGTGCTGTGACCCCACGCCCCCACCCCTACCGGCCCGGCGCAGCCCGCCCACCTGGTACCCGTACCGGCACAGACCCTCCAGGTCCCATCTAGGGGAGTCCCCATGGCCCTTTCCAGGGGAGCCCCCATCCCTCGTCCAAGCCTTCCCGTCTGCTGCACTGCAGCTAACCCACCTGGTACCCGTACCGGCACAGGCACGTGCCGTCCTTGAGGTCCGGGTCCGCCCGCTGCAGCCGCTCATGCAACTGCAGGGGAGGAGGCGCCGCCTGCTGCTGCTGCTGCTGCTGCTGCTGCTGCTGCTGCTGCCGCCTCCGCCCCTGCCTTTCAACTGCCGCCAGTGCCTGCAGCAGGCCCCTCATCCTCCTCCCTCGCCCCTGTCCTTGCTCCTGCTCCAGCCGCCGCTGGCTTCTTGCTCCGGGGCCCTGCAAGCCGATCTGCCGGCGACTCGGGCTGCTACCCATGGCCCCTTTCCCTGCCCCCCATCCTTCATGCAGCAACCTCCTCTCCTGCTCCCCCTCCCCCGCCCCCTCCTCCTGCTGTCCCTCCACCTCGCCCCCACCGCCGCTGTACAGCGGGTCAGCAGCCAGTCGTACCGCCTCATCATACGGCATTACGCACACGCCCCTGCCGTGCGAACATTTGTTCCTGCACCGCGACAATGGCAGGGGGATAGCCGCCCCTTCGGACACGCCGCTGGCCCCCCATGCCTCGGCGGGCGCCCGCAGTACGGCATTATAACCGCCGCCAACCGCCAGTTCGGCACCCATCTCCTCCTCGAAGTCCCGCCGTAGCTCGTCCAGAGCCTTCTGTACGGCGTGGCCAGGCCCGCCAGGTCGGCCTCTGGTAACGCTTAAGCCAGGGCCCTGGGTTTGGTGCTGCCGCTGTTGCTGTTGCTGTTGTTGCTGCTGCTGCTGCTGCTGCTGCTGGTGCGCTCTCAGCCAACCCCGCGTGCGCCGGGCCAGCTCCCGGCCCTGCCACGCCTCCACCTCATGCCCAGTCGTGAGCTGCAGAAGGAGCACACACAAGGTAATGGTGAATATCATTATGCAAAATGGCATCACCGGATAATGCCTCAGCATGACAGCAATCCCACACGCTCCTTTTGGCACATCGAGAGGCCGCAAAGGACATCGTGGACCTTCCGCTGCTGACTGTGCACAACCAACGCTGTGTCATCCCCCAGCCCACCTGCGGGATGTGGCGGTACCACACCGCCTGCTCCCACGCGGGCGTGCCACGTTGCGCCACGTACGACACGTTGACGCCCACCAGCCCGCCCGCCGTCATGTACGGCGGCCTGCCATGCTCCCCCATCTTGCCACCTTCCCTTTTGCCGCTGTTGCCTCTTCCAGTCAATGCGTCCACCCGGGTGGGTTGATTTGTAATAGATACAGGTTGCTGTTTGAACAAGTAGCATTGTGCGGTGTCGAGGCCTCGTGCGGCTTCGTGCACGCACTGCTGCTCCCCGCCCGGCGTGTGGGGAGGCACGTGCCGGCAGTACAGCCGGTAGCACGCCTCGTAGCTGCAAGAATGCAATGCATTTATGGGTCAAAATGGGTTGGCATGAATACGCAGCCAGAAGTTACTTTGTGCTGTGTGGAGTGCGGGGTGTTGATATGGGGCTTCTGGGGACTCACCACAGGCAGTTTTTGGGCCACACTGTGCCGCACGAGCCGGGGTCGTTCGGGCCCTGGCGGCAGGCTGCCATGAGGTTGATGGAGCAGTCTGGGCCTGCAGGCGAAACAGTATGTACTCTTTCAAGGCGATCGCGAAATTGTATCTTGTACAGTGCAGTTTTTACCCTGCGCCCGACTGAGATTGTACTACCCGTATGTGCGCCAGAGGAACAGTGAGGAAGGTGGGCACAACACTAAGGCGGCCCGGCTTGAGAGTATAATGCACAGTGCGAAAGCAGTATGTCTATACATCCACCTTGGCCCTCTTACCGACGTAGCCCCACCGACATTCGCAGGTTCCATCGTCACGATTGCAGTTCCCGTTCTCCTCACAGCCAGGGGCGCAGGATGCCCCAGGTAGCTCCTTGCTTGCAACACCTAATCGTGTTCTATGTGATAGAAGGAGGAGCAAGCTTAGGGCAGCGGCCGGCGCGTCCATAAAGAGTTGACCTTTCACAGATGGAAGGCTGTCATTGGTGGTTCATATGTTCACTTATGGAAATGTTTCAGCAAGCACCTCCTTTGCTTCTCCTTGTCTCCTGGCTTGTCGTATATCGTCCTAAGTTGCTGAGCGCTGCAGCTAGTGCGCTGCCCCTTGCCGGCATGTTCAGTGCATCACGACGACATATCAAGCAAGCAACGCACCTCAGCTTACAAGCGCGACAGCGGTCGATGGCGTTTGGTGAGATGCGCTAATGGGTTAGTCATAAGATTCCTGAGTCTCCCTTGTGATGCCAGGGGAGCTCCCCTGGGAGCGCCCTGGGTGATGCAGACCACATACACAACGAACCATGACGTCATTTCAAGTCCCCCAAGCCCGCAGCGCAACGTATGCAACGTGGTAGGCTGCCCCAGAGCATTCTATGACGAGATGAAATTACCACAGTGGCAGGGGATTAATGCGGTCTGCGCTGTGCACCAGGTGCAGGGGAGACCACACGGGAGACCAGGTGCAAGTAGGGCCGGGCAGTGCCCGTGCGGCACGCCGCGCCCTTGCACTGGTCCCACCCAACTTGCAACTTGCAAAACCCACGACAAGTTGGATGAACAAGACACAACAGTCTTGTGAAGTGGGCTTGCAACAGGGGAGTGGGCTCCCCTGGCTTGCAACGTGTCACCAAAGACTAAAGCTGCCTGTGGGCCCCACAAGGGCCGAGTTGCACACCCCTCTCCCCTGGACTAAACCCAGGTTGTAGTGAGACCAGGTGAGACCAAGTTGTTGTACGTCCGAGCAGGTACGAGCAGCTGCACTGGTGGTCTGGTGCCACTCCTGAACATAGCAGCGATAGACTCCGGTGCCAGGTCGTCACTTTTACAACGGACACGGGTCGCTCAAGACTTGCTGCCCTGGAGTCGATGCACTACTCAGCCACACGTGCCCGGTTCAGGCCTCTGCGTGCATCGTGCATTTTTGTCCTTTACCGGTAATAAGTGACCCATCACCCATCTGCCCACTGCACGTGCACGCGGTCAGCGTGTGTGCAACAGGTGTACTGCTGGAAAGCCTGAGGATGAATATCATGCGGTCTTTGAGTGCGCTGCTTATAACGACCTTCGTTCTAGCAGTGGGCTCCGCTTTGAGCAGGATTTCAAGTCATGGTGGGACACTTCCTGTCCTCTTAAGGTTGGACGTTTTCTGGTTGCTGTACAACAGCAACGCAACGCTACATGATTGATTCCTGATAGGTGTGGTCGGGACCAGTAAGGATCGTGTGGCCACACCACCTGGAATGTTACACAAAATGCCAAATCTGCCCACCCAGTACACAAGGTTGGTTACGAAGCAGTTGGGCACCAGCACTCGCAGCACATACAGCCTTCCACATCTCGGGGTCGTCCTCCGGCAGCTGAAGCACGCCTGCGAAGGAAAACAATCAATAAGGATATCGTATTGATGAATCTGGCGTACATGAGGATCACACGCAGCCACCTTTAGGCCATCTCGCTTCCACTGCTGCACGCCTGACTGGCACAGGTGACCAGCATTGCAACCGCCAGAATCTGTCGCAGCTCGACGATGCAAGGTGGGCATGATGCATGGCATCTTGCCGCAAAACAGCAGCTTTTATGCACTATTTCAACCGTTGGTACCTACGCACCGGGAGTGGGCAGCTTGAGCGAAAGTGCGTGGGCCAACACGGGCGACGCAGCGGACAGCGCGCAGCGGCAGGCGGCCAGCGTGTGGCCGTCACGGACGGCCAGCGTCAGGGAGCACGCCGGCTGGCAGCAGGGGAGGCAGAGAGAGGAGGGGCTCGCGGCGGTGCTCATGGGTTCTTGCTGTTGTGCTTCGGAGTTCCGAAACGGGAGTCAGCAGGCACGGCCGCGAGGCATCAACCAACAGATGTGTGTTGACTGTATGTGGTTTGAAGCAAAGCTGGATCGAAGCTCCTCATGCGCTGCAGATGCGTGCGTGTGGGCTATGGGTTGAAGTGGGATGAAGCGCATGGGCGCACCCGTGTTGGGTTCCTGAGACGTTGTTTCGCTCGAGGCAGCATGTATGCTGCGTGGGTCAGCTTCCGCCCAGCAGCGGCCGAGCAGGGCGGAGCATCACTCCCTCGCCCAGGGGCACCCCAGGTAGCGAGGACGCCTTCTGAGCCTTACGTACTGCAAACGTTTCAGTGCCGTGCTGTCCGTTTGGGGCTCACCACCTCGCCCAGCTGCCTACGCCTAGCTGCCTACGCCTAGCTGCCTACGGCCCGCCCTGCGAGAAACGGGTGCATGCATGCTCTGCTGGAACTGGCTGGCTGGAAGCTTACTTCCACCACGGCACCAGATAGATCACTGCTGCCTCCCTCGTGACGCAGTTGGTGAGGGCCGTTTCCAGCACTTCCTCCTGCTGCCTCCAGGCGTCAGCCCCCTTCCCTCGCCCGCAGTTGCACCCCCACCTGCTGTATGTACGCTTTTACACTTTTGGTCCCCTTCCAGAGCCCAGCCCCACCCCGCTCAGAGCGCAGAGCTGGTCCCGGCCATTAGGGAAACGGGGTTTCCCACTCCTCTCACTGTACGGAACGGACGGAGTGACAAGCTCCAAAAAGGTACCGTACAGGCCACGGCGAGCGGGCCCATCTGTCCCAGTTCTCCTCCTTGAGCGCGGGTCCTTGGCCAGCTCCCTCTTGATCATGAGCGTCTTGATGTGGTAGATGGGGTGCACGTTCTTGATGCAGTCATCCACGATGCGCCGGATCTGCTTGAGCCCCACGTAGGGGCCCATGGTGGCCACGGTGTCGCCTCTTGCCTGGGGAAGAGAGGGGTAGGGTGTGTGGGTTGGGTGGAGACAGTGAGAGGGACACAGTGGGCGTGGTGTTGGCATGGGGTGGGTGCAGGGTGGCATTGTGGTAGGTGGTGTCTAAAGCAAGAGAGAACATGCTGTGAACCTGACCCAAGAGGAGGTGGGCCACACGGCACAGACTCATGTTGCATACGCATGTCGACTTATTGAAGTGAGACATGTGCAATACCTCGACGTGCGTAGCTCTGCGCACCTCATGCAGAGCTAGCTGCTGTACGGGAAATGTAAAGTAGCAAAAGCGGTGCGGGATGCAGGCATAGCGAGCCTGAGACAGGTGCAGGCAAGCTAAGATAGGAGACAGGGTGTGGCAAGGCGAGGCAGGCAGGTGGCACGTTGGCAGCCGTACCGGTCATTGCTGCTGCTCTCGTGCACGCTGTGTCGCCATACGTACAGGAATTGTAGGTGTGTGGGTCAACGGGGACCTGTGTGGCCAGTGACCATGCACGCTCAGTGGGGCTGTGGCCTTGGAATCAGGATTTACACCACAGGGTGCCGACTGAAAAACACCTGCATCGTGTACGGTTAGTGGTTGCCCCCGCGCGCAACACCCTGAATGCCCATGCATGGTTGCTTACCTCGTTATCTGTTACCGTCCTATGTGAGACGCTCGCTCTGCGCTGTACGTAAGAGCTTCACAACCTTGCTGTGGCCTGCTGTGGCCATGACCTTGGGTTCACCTGTTAGTCCGTCAATGCGGGCATGAACGTCTGGACCCGCAGGAAGCTGCCTTGTACGCAACCGGTACGATGCAGTGAACGGCATAGTCAGCAATTCCTGCAGGACGGCGTGTCCGCTGGGCGTGTCTTTAGGCAGCCGTATCCACTTACAGTTCGTCTTCCCTGCTGCGTGGGCTTGTGGTGCCACGTGCCACTGCAGCCTACATCCAGCCCGATCCAGCTGTAAGCACGACTGCGTACTTCGATTGCGGACAGCAGTGCCGGTGCCCCACGCACTCCGAGGCTTGTCATCGCATCTCGATCCATTCATGACAGCCAAATACGGTACCCGTAAGTTGGGCTCCCCCACATGTGAAGGACACATACCAACTGAGGTGGGTCGCGGGGGCACCCCGCGGCAACAAACGGAGCGCCACTCCAGACGGACCACACCAGCATTGACAGTACGTATTGTGGCCTCCCTTCTCACGCCGGAAGAACCTCCACAAACTCGCGGCACCTCACTTTTACGCCATCCGGCCATGGCGGCTCATCCGCAATGTCACCCAACACCTGTCACCCACCCCACAGCCCACACCGTATCACCCCTGCTCGCATTCACGCTCACCCGCTCTTCCGCCGCTTCTTCTTCTCCCCCCCTCTCCCCCCCTCCGCCTCCGCCTCCGCCGCCGCCTCAGGCGTCAGGAACGCCGCCGCGCTGGCCCGCCGCTTGCCCCCCTGCCCCTCGCCCCCTGCCCCGGCCCCTAGGGACCCTCCCTTGGCCTTCTTCTTGAGGGACTCCGCCAACGCGCGCACGTCGTCCGACCCCCCAGCACCGCCCGCGCCCCCGGAGCCCTTGGCGCCGCCGCCGCCGCTGGCTGCCCCTGACGGCCCCTCCTCCTGCGCGTGGGACAGAAGCAAGCGACAGGACATCTTGATACACTGCCTACTGCGCATGTGACGGTGCACGCGTATGAAATGCATATACCGGTAGATGGCGTGAACAGGGACCATTGGGTGCGTGAAGCTGCTGTATGTGCGCGGTCACACTCTCAGGGCCCTCCTAGGCCCCCGCTTCCCTTCCCGCTGTCGCGCCTTGGGCGCACAAACGCCGCAGCTGCCTCTTCCTCTCTGCCGCCTTGGCCTCCTGCTCCGCACCTCCAGCCCCTCCCTTCCTCTCCTACTGCCTCCCACCCCTACTGCACACATCTAACCTACCGCAACCTTTGGCGCCACGAAGGCCGCCTCGCGCTGCCTCTTCCTCTCCCCCTTCCCGCCCTCCCCGCCCGCCTCTTCCTCCACGCACTCCTTTGCTCACGTCCCCCAACTCTCCCACCTTTGGCGCCACGAACGCCGCCTCGCGCTGCCGCTGCCGCTCCGCCGTCTTGGCCTCCTGCTTGGCGTCCTTGGCCGCCCTCGCCCGCTCGCGCTTCTGCTCCTCCGACAGGAAGTACTCTCCGCTCTCCAGCGCCAGGTCCAGCTTGGAGGGCGGCATGGGCGGCGGAAAGGGCGTGTACACGCGCTTCTTGTCCGGCTTGGGCCCCTCCTCGCCGCCCTCGCCGGACGGCTTGGCGGCGGGCTTCTTGCGCTTCACGTTCTTCTTCTTGAAGTTGGGAAGGAACCTGGCGGGGGTGGTGCGGCAAAGAGGGTATTTACCGACTGTGTGTTGTTGGGATGTGTGTGTTACTGGCTGGTGAGCCGTTGCGCTTCACGTTCTTCTTGGAGTTGGGCAGGAACCTGGCGGGGGTGGTGCGGGAAAGAGGCTGTCAAGGATGTGCATAATGTTAGAATATGTGCGTGTATGTTGTTGGCGAGTGGCTTCTTGCGCTTGAAGCTCTTCTCTTTGGAGTCGAGCAGGAGCCTGGAAGGTTACCGGGTAAGTTCAAAATGGCAGCAGCCGCGGGGAGTAGGCGTGGCGGGTTGGAGTTGGGAGGCGCTGGCGATAGGAGTTGGGGGATAAGGCGGTCGGGGCGAATGAGTTAACCCCCGCGACGTATCCCAGTTCTCCTCCCTCCGTCGCACGCCGTGCCTAAAGACTCTGGTCGGGTCGGGTGGGCACAAGCTTTGCAATGCCGCTATCCTACTACGTCCTTTTTACGCGCGTAACCCATCGCAATCTCCCTCCCCTGTTTCGCCCACACCTGCCCCAGTCCTCCTTCAGCGCTGGGTCCTTGGCCGGCTCCGGTTCCCCTTAATCACAATGGTGCTGATGCGGACACGCGTCCGGTTGGGAATAGTAATAACCCCGCTCCCCCCCTTCCGCACCTCGTTCTCCGCACGCCGACTGTTTCCGATTCCCCTTTGCCGCTTTGCGGTTGCCCCCCCCCCCCCCTCCCACACACGCCCGCACCTGTCCCAGTTCTCCTCCTTGAGCGCGGGGTCCTTGGCCAGCTCCCTCTTGATCATGAGCGTCTTGATGTGGTAGATGGGGTGCACGTTCTTGATGCAGTCCTCCACGATGCGCCGGATCTGCTTGAGCCCCACGTAGGGACCCATGGTGGCGACCGTGTTACCTGGGGCGGGTGGGAACAGGGGGAGGGTGCGTGGGTTGGGTTACTGGGGAGCGGTATAGAGAGTGTGGTGTTGGCATGGGGTGGCATTGCTGACGTCACCCCACACACCCTGCACCAGAATGTAGCAGCCCGTGAGCAGACCGGTGTGGCAATCTCCCCCATGCCCAGGACCACCCCGGACCAACACGTGCACCACCACCACCCACCCTGCACCAGGATGTAGCAGCCCGTGAGCAGCTCCAGGGCCTTGAGGGTGGAGCCGTTGGGGCCGATCAGACGCTGCCGCCGCTTCACGAATTTCTCCTGCGGACAACAAAACAAACATACAACATGGAAACACTTATGATTACGACAGTGGAGCACGAGCTGATCAGAAGCTGACGCCGTCTCACGGAATGCTTGCTCCTGCGAACACGCGCGGAGTCCGCTTCTCTGGAAGAAGGGAATACCATAGCTACGCCCGCGGTCCACAAGCGGCCTCCTGGCCGGAAGGACCCCCACCGTGGCCTACAGCATGGCGTGGCCACCACCTCCCCCTGCGCACCTTGTTGCGGATGATGCCAGAGATCTTGATGATGTCGCACTGCATGTCGTCCTGCGGGCGGGCCGGGAAGGGTGGAATTAGCCTTAGATTATGCAAGGGAGTTGGTTGGGGAGGCAGCCATCAGCGCCGGGGTCGGGTGGCATACACAGCTGCTGCCGTGCGCAGCAACCGCAGTACTGCACCCGTAGCCACCACCGCTCTATAACGTGGCACATTACGTACATTCTTGACACACCATAACCGCTTGGCTTTGGTATTAGACTGGTACATATACCATAACCGCAAAGCATACACTCTTAATTGTCGTAACTACACACCTGCAGAATCTTCAGGGCCTGCGGCGCAGGCACGCTCCTCGCGAGCAGCTTGATAAGGTCGCGCGCCTTGATGATGACAAAGGGGTCCCACGTCTTGCGGGTGGTGCGGACCGTCATGCTCCCCTCAACCAGGTTGAGCTCGCAGCCAATGCCCACCTCCTGTGAGGTGACGTAACAGCACAACGCAAGTATTGTTGCTTTCTCAGAGCGGCTGTTATGCTGCAGCGGGGCGCACAGCCATGCTGCCCTCCACCACATTGAGCCCGTAGCCCATGCCAACCTCCTGTGGATGTGGGGGGTTGTGCGTGTGTACGGATGTGCTGGTGTGCTAGGGGAAAGAAGCAAGTAGTGCTAGTGCGGGTGCCAGAGCGACGCAGTGGGTTTGGGGTTTCAGCGCCTGGAGGCAGCGCCACGCGCTGCAGGCGCACCGGGAGGCACCAGGGGCGCAGGTACACACAGCCCATCAAGGAACTGCGAGCTGCGGGGCATGTGCGTGGGTTTCCGGCATCGGTCATGGCTCCAGACACTGAAACCACTTGTGGTGGATAGGCCGCAGCATAGCCGCGCTTGGACGGTGAGCCCCTGTAACGTGTGTGGCCTTGGCCCGCAAGCCCCGCCATGGACACCTCCCCGCAAAGGGCGAGGGACCACCACACTGCGTGGCTTCCGCCCCCGCCATCGGGCGGTTGCCCTGCCCATCCGCTCCTTGGAGCTGCGACACCTGCGCTTCCTGCTCACGAGCGCCTCCTCGACGCCAACGCACCCCGCCCCGGCACACCCAGGGCCGTGCCCCTAGGGGCCAACCCACACTCAGGATGACTGGATGCACGTCAGCCCCATTCAGCCCAAACCGTCGGTTTACCTTGAGGGCTTTAGTCACGGCCGGCCAGACCTCTCGAAGGTAGCGCTCTGCGTGGGACGGAGTGGGGAGGACCGCAATTGAGAGGCAAGAAGATGGACGGACTTGGAGAAGCAGCCCAGGTGCGGCAAGGCAGCAGCAGGCGCAAGTGTTGTACAAACGTGGCCCGGAGGGAGGGAACAGGGTCCTAGTGACCCTGGAGGGGCGGGGCTTCGGAGGGGCAACCCTCCCTTTCCTGACTAACGCTACGCCAAGCCGGGGGAATCAACAGTGGGCCCAGCGCCAATCGCCCACCGCAGCACAACCACTCATGTAACGGCTGTACGCTGGAGCCGGCCGTCTGCCGTGGGGTCGGACGCATGGCCCCCGTGTCGCGACTTCCACTGTCGGAGCCCCTTTGCGCCTCCCTGGCGCCCCCCCGCTGCACGGGTCACTGCACCCTGCCCCTGCACCACCCAGCCAGGCCTGCATCGCAGCCCTACGTTTATATCCGATGCGCTGCCAGACCCCTTTCGCCCCTCCCGGGCCCCCCCCTGGCCCTGTATACGACAGGACCCGATGCTTTCCACGCTGCCTGCCCGCCCCCGCCTGCCCAGGCTCGCCTCGCTGCCCGCCCACGTGTTCCCAACCTTTCCTACCTGGGGTGCCTCGCCAATGCACATCACGGTGTAAAAAGCGAGGTAGGGTCCTGCGTCACACCACTACCTGAGTACGGTAGTGGAGGGCGATCGAGCAGGGGGCGCTGTGTCCCCCTCAACACGCCGCCACTACCCGGATAGGTACGGGTGTCCATTCATACCGCGTCCGGCGTGTCAGTTCCTCTCGCCCTCATTTCCGGATGCCGCCAACGCCCCCGACCCCACCCTAAGGACCAATTTCTGCTCGCCCACCTCTGTACTTTGGGAACAGGGTTGCGAAGCTGCTCTCCTCCAGCAGGCCCGATGGGTTGTCCTCCGGCTTGAAGGGCTCCACCTTCCAGTGGTCGATGCCCTCATGGTCCCACGGCTTGTCGCGGCGGTTCTGTTGGGTGACGGTGGAGGTGTGGGTGTGGGTGTGGGTGACGGTGGAGGTGTGGGTATGGGTGCGGGTGCGGGTGTGGGTGCGGGTGTAGATGTTAGGTGTGGGGTGCGGGTGGTCCAGTGTTACGCTGTGGGCAACAGCCGGAGGTCCATCATCGGACCGACACGCAGTGACGGCCTCCGAAGGCACGGGCGCGGGTGTGGATATGGGTGGAGGTGTCGATGCATGTGCAAGGCGACGAGACCGTGTCAGGGGTCAGGGAGTCACGGGACTACCGATGCCTGCGCGCGAAGAGGTGTGGGTGTGGGTGCCTTTTGGGTATGGGTTCAGGTGCGCATGGTGGCGGTGGGTTCGGGTAAGGGTACTGCACTTGTGCGGCGAGGTATCTGCGGTGGGAGGTGTCCAAAGGCCATGGCTGAGACCACGAGTGCCATAGCAGATAGCGCGCTCTGAATTCTGGGTGCCGAGCAAAGGCGAAGCTTCGTGGGGGAGTATTTACGGCTGCGAGGCCAGGCGAGGGTCGCAAGGGAAGTGGGGACGGCCTGTTCCCCTCGTTCCGAGGGAGGTCGCCGCGAGGCGTTTGGAATGTAAGGCCGCCGGCGGCGGGTTCATGGCAGTTGACAATGCTGAGTTATATGTGCAATCCAGCTTTCAAATGCAGCTCGCAGTCCTGGACGCCACCGACTGGCTTTTGCACCCATCCTATTACGAAGACAGTTCTCCTGGCGCATGCATGCATTGCCATGTCTCCGTATTGTTGTGGTGTTTGTGTATCGCGTTGTCAATTATGTTGGGGTACCTTATTCTTCTTGGAAACAGGTGCAGCTCCGCCCTCCGCCGCTGGTCCGAGCTCCGCCTGCTCCCCACTCATGTTGCACGATCAAAAAGCGGCACTCTGCTAGGATGTTGAAAAGTTGCGGCCCAGAGCGAAAGCCAAAGGAGACGTTTCTCGTTAACTGCAACCGTTGTTGGCGGCAAAGCAGTGGTGGACGGCAATTGGTGTCAATAGTGGTAAGCTTTTATTTGTTTGTTGTTTTGTGCTGTTGCTGGGGGCAAGGAACGCAGCTGGCTGTGAACCCCCCATGCGGTCCATAGACCTGCTTCTCAATGTACCTTGACGGGCAGTTCTGAACACACAGCTGCCACTTTCGGTGCCAGAGTGTCATATTTTGTGCTGTGACATCGCGGCATAGACCTATAGGCGCTAGGACCAGCTTTTAAGGCCAGTGCGGAACCATGCCTGGCAACGACCCCGACTTCATTGTCGGCGACGATGATGAGGAGATTGAGGCCAACCAGGTTGAGGAAGAAGAGGATGACGCCCTGACTCAGGATGCTGAGACCGAAGACGCAGACGGGGATGTGGAATACAACCCCGACGAGATGGGGGTGAGCTAACCGAAATACATCAGCTGCTGCGAAGGCAATTAGCTTGATATGTAGCATGTCGCGCGGTCAGGACACTAAGTTGACCGGCGAGGAGTCGTCGCTACCGGAGCTTCATTGGCGCGCGTTTGGACTTTGTCCGCAGGACGACGTAGTGCCCTCCGGCAAGCGCGAGGTGGCTCGAGCCGAGACTGAACGCCTGAAATCCCAGGCCAAGCAGAAGCGGGAAATGCTGGAGCGCATGCGGGAGCAGCAGAACGCGCTGGCGACAATGGGCGATGTGCGTGGGGCTCCCGCTCTGGGCTGCCTAGGACCTGGACTAGCAGCTGTTCCCCTTGTTTCTTCGCAGTGCAGCCTGCAGCGTGGAACGTGCGGAGACACAGGGCCATTGATCACGGAGTTTGTGCTCGGTGTGGCTCCACTCGCAGGCTGACCGTGCCCGTCACCGCCTGAACTTCCTGCTCAAGCAAGCGGAGATCTTTCAGCACTTCGCCTCGGACGCGGCCGTCAAGGAGGCCAAAAAGTAAGCCTGCAGCTTACTGTGCACCCCTCCTTCCTAGCCACGCTTCCACCTACCCTCCTCCTGCGTAACGCCTCTGCACCCCTCCCCTCACCCTCCGCCCTCCTCCCCTTCCCCCTGCCACTTCCCCATGCCCCAAACTCAACCTCACCTATCCTGTCTTACGCAAATTGAATCACATCTTCCAGGGCCAAGGCCAAGGGCCGCGGCACGCGCAAGGAGGAGGACGAGGACGCGGAGCTGCTGCGGGACGAGGACGACGGCGGCGTGAACGCGGGCCACCGCCTGCAGGTGCAGCCCAGCATCATCACGGGCGGCACGCTGCGCGAGTACCAGATGCAGGGCCTCAACTGGATGATCCACCTGTACGACAACGGCATCAACGGCATCCTGGCCGACGAGATGGTGGGTGCTGACTTTCAAGCCTGGGTGTGTGGGGCGCCAAGTCCAATGACTGCGGGATGGCTGCTTTGGCAGCGGTGTCCACTGCGTGTCAATGTGGAGGCCGTGGGGATGCCGTCGATGTGGAGCCCGTCCTTGGGAATGTCGTACACCTCGAAGTTGAACTTGAACCGAGTCTACAAAGGCACTCAAGGCCCAAGCCAGGCTTGAGGGGACGGATGGCCAAGTCGGGGTTGCACAACGGGATCAGCATCAAGCGTGCTGCACGCATACAATGCCATGTACTGGTACATATATTGCCATGGACCATAAATGCCGGTGGTAACGGTAGAGCTGGCCTGGCGAAGCCGTGATAGGGGCTCTTACAGCACCGGACACAGCAGCAGCCGGTGCAACCTTGTGCAACGGCGGCGGAGGGAGCATTGCTGGAACCTTGGAAAGCAGCGACGGCAGCACGACCCTGGACGGCGGCAGCGCATCAGCCAGCGATTGGCCCATGCGGCGGCCAGTGCTGAGCCGTACGTGGGCGGGCCAGCGGGCGGCACCCCGGGACCTTGCGCCACTTTGCCTGGCGGACGCCGGCCCGGGCGAGAACGCAGCACGCGAGAGGGAAGGTTTTGGGCGAGAGGGCGGGTTGGCCTGGCGGCGGCTGCGCGGCTTGCTGTCGCGGTGGCGCTGGGAGCACTACGCAGGAGGCGGCGCCCGTAGGCAGGGCCCTTGTGACCCGCGGCCCGGCGGCGTAACGTAATGGAGCTGCATGTTGCGGCCAACGTGGTACAGCAGCGCAGCCACGGAGGGCAGCGGCTCGGCGGACGTGGAACACTGGGCCCCGGGCCCTAGTGCGGGCCGTGCAGGCACAGACAGCAAGGGCTGGGCGTGGCAGAGGGCCCGTTGGATGTCCGGCCTGCAGGCCGTTGGTGGCCTGGCCGTCCGTGAACATGCTCCTGGGGGGCGATGCGCGTGGGCTTGGCTGAGGGTCCTGGGCTGGAGCTGCTCCGCCCCTGATTGTCAGCCCCTCAACTCCTCAGCCCGGCGGCCTGTATGAGCTTCCCGACATGGCGGCGTCAACCTGAAACCCCTTCCACTCTGCAAGGCCTGTACAAGGCGCCGCAGCCCATTCCTTTCCGGCCCTTCCTGCCCTTATTTGCTGCATTATACCCTATGTCCGCTCTAATCTACATATGCATTCGCCAACGCTCCCCCTCCCCCCCTATCCGCCAGGGTCTGGGCAAGACGCTGCAGACCATCTCGCTGGTGGCCTACCTGTACGAGTACCGCGGCATCACCGGCCCGCACATCGTCATCACGCCCAAGTCCACGCTGGGCAACTGGGTCAACGAGTTCAGGCGCTTTTGCCCCATCATCCGCGTCACAAAGTTCCTCGGCAACGCGGAGGAGCGGGTGAGCAGCGTGCCCACCGTGTGGCCTGGCTGATCGCTAATTAGCGTGTCTCTCCGGCGCAGCACACAAGCCGACGTCGCGCCGTCTGGCTTAGCTGGGCGCTGACTCCCTGTGCATGTTGAGCGCAGGCGCAGCAGAGGGTTTCCTGACCCGGGTTGATGCCGTCCCCTGGCGTGTTGCTCTCCGCGAGCGCAGGCGAAGCAGGAGACCGCGTGCCTATCGTGTGGCCTGGCAAAATGCTGACTGGCATATCTAATGTGTCTTGCACACATTGCGTGTTTGGTGAGCGCAGGCGAAGCAGAAGGAGACCACGTGCGCGCCCGGGCGGTTCGATGTGGTGGTGACGTCGTACGAGATGGTGATCAAGGAGAAGAACCACTTCAAGCGCTTCCACTGGCGCTACATCATCATCGACGAGGCGCACAGGATCAAGAACGAGAACAGCCGCCTGTCGCAGGTGGGCACACGCAGCCACATGCACGCTCCGGACCGCTCCCTCATATTGTGGTTCGCCGCGCGCGCGAAAACGACCGCATGCTCACTGCCTCATTCCACCCTTCGAAAATTTGCTGTCAACCTACGCGTGCCGCGCCCGTTCCCCCATGGCGCCTTGCCCAAACCCCCAGGTTGTGTGGCAGCTGCGCACCATGTGCTGACCACTGGCACGCCGCTACTGCACAACCTGCCCTCCCCTCTCCACTTGCCCACCGCCTTACACCGTTTCCTCGCGTTTACCCGTACTCCCCACCGCCCTCCCCTCCCCCTGCCCCCTCCTCCCACCAGGTGGTGCGCCAGCTGCGCACCAACTACCGGCTGCTCATCACCGGCACGCCGCTGCAGAACAACCTGCACGAGCTGTGGGCGCTGCTCAACTTTCTGCTGCCAGAGGTCAGTGCGCCCGTGTTACAGGGGCAGGGTTCATTTACATCCTCCGCGAGGGTCTGTCTTTGCCCTCGCGGGCCGGGAGCTCACGGCGCATGGTCCAGTAGACTCCTTTTTGATAGCAACCCTGCCATCGTTTTAGGCCTGATCACCTTGCAGCGTCACCGTTCGCCTGCCCCCTCGCTGACAGGTGTTCAGCAGCGCGGAGAAGTTCGAGGAGTGGTTCAGCATGGGCGACGGGAGCAAGGAGAAGGAGGCGGAGGTGGTGCAGCAGTTGCACAAGGTGTGTGTGTGTGTGTGGAGTGTGCGGTGACTTTGCGTATTACCGATATTTGCAATCATATATCGCACGGTACACTTGAATTTAGTGAAATCGGTTCCCATGCCCAGTAAGCCAAGCTAGGGTGTGGGGCGTGAGAGGGCTGGGGGGAGTAGGACCGGGGGGGGGCGTGGTATGGCGAGCAAGGGGTATGGGGGAGGGGGCGGTGGTGGTGCAGCAGCTATTGCAAGGTACGGGGAAGAGGGGAGGCACGAAGGCGGTACGTCGGGGGTGATGGGGGCTGGCTGGACTTGCGGCATGGCGGTACGGCCAGCTGGAGGACGCACAGGCGTGCCGTGGCGACCGGGACACGTGGGAGAGCATGGGGATGGCGGGGAGGGACCCGGGCTTTAATCGGCTGCGAAGCAAGGTGTGCCGTCCTTCCACCGAACCCCACGAGGTTCTCCTCAAACGCACACCCCCGGCGCTGCTCCCTACCTAGGTGCTGCGTCCCTTCCTGCTGCGGCGCGTCAAGTCGGACGTGGAGCGCGGCCTGCCGCCCAAGAAGGAGACCATCCTCAAGATCGGCATGAGCGAGATGCAGAAGAAGTGGTGCGTGGCGGCATACGGTAGTGCTGGGATGCATGTCGTACGTATTGGTGTGTGGGTGGGAATGCAGCAAACATGCGTCAGGGGTGGGGGTTGTGCGTCCAGGGATCGGGGGAGCGCGGGGCTCAATGGGCCCCCCGCATGCCCCTGCTGATACTACAACACTTGTTCACATGCAAAGGCCACGTCTGTCTCCGCATTTCGGAACGCGGCGTTGCTCCAAAGGGACTTCATTGCCGCGCTTAACGACCCTCCCCTTGGCCTTGTTATATAGACATCGCACCGTGATAGCCATGTTGTGTTGATGCATCGTTTCCACGCGTTTGTCCCCCCGCTTCCTAGGTACGCTGCGCTGCTGCAGAAGGACATTGACGCGCTCAACGGCGGCGCCGACCGCGCCAAGCTGCTCAACGTGGTCATGCAGCTGCGCAAGTGCTGCAACCACCCCTACCTGTTCCAGGGCGCGGAGCCGGGGCCGCCCTTCATCACGGGTGCGTGCGGGCGTTGTGCGGAGGAGGGGGGTGCGGTCAAGCTTGGTACACAGGGCAAAACGGACGCGGCAGGTCTGTACGCGGCAGGCACGGGGCTTGCTCCGTGCCTGCGGGCGTGCAGTTGCGCGGGCTGGGAGAGGTGGAGGGGTGTGCTTATGCGTTGGCCGGCTGTCATATGCATCGCCTTCCTTCTGCTTTTGAATTACCACCCGTGCTTCCTGGACACAGGCGAGCACCTGGTCGAGAACAGCGGCAAGCTGGTGCTGCTGGACAAGCTGCTGCCGCGGCTCAAGGAGCGCGACAGCCGCGTGCTCATCTTCTCGCAGATGACGCGCATGATCGACATCCTGGAGGACTACTGCTTGTACAGGTGGGGGCGGGGCGGAGAGGGGGCTGCGAGACCAGGACTATGCGAATGCGATGTAGAGGTGGGGCCGGGCGAGAGATGGGCAGTGGCATGATCGACATCCTGCGTCAGCAGGCTTTGCCACATCTCATGATCGACATCCTGGAGGACTACTACCTCCACAGGCGGGGTTGGGGGAAGGTCAGCCTCGACATGGCTGTACCACAGATCCATGGGAACTGCACTGGCGTCGGGCTCGGGCACTTTTGCTGCCACCAACCGTCGTGCCGCTGGTCTTCGTACACCAGCATGTACTTGGACCTGTCCATGAACATACACGTGTACGTCCATGTACACAAGCCGCGGCCAACATGTACACACGTCGTGTAACTGCCGCCGCCAGGGGCTACGGCTACTGCCGCATCGACGGCAACACGGGCGGCGACGACCGCGACAACATGATCGACGAGTTCAACCGCCCCGACTCGTCCAAGTTCGTGTTCCTGCTGTCCACGCGCGCCGGAGGCCTGGGCATCAACCTGGCCACGGCCGACATCGTCGTGCTGTACGACAGGTACGACATGAGCCTGGAAGCGGGGTAGTGCTGTACGACAGGTGCGTGACGGGGCTGTACAGCAGGGGGACAGGGAAGCGCTGAGAGGAGGAGGGGGACAGGTTCGACATGCAAGCGGGGTTGGTGGTGTAAGGCAAGTACGACGGAGGGAGGGGGAATCATGGTATTCAACTCGCTTCTCCCATCCTCCCCCATGCTCCCGTAACGACTGGAACCCGCAGGTGGACCTGCAGACCTTTCCTGCGCTCCATATGTGGACATACTCCGTACTGCGTCGGTCCGTCGGTTCTTCTTCTATTGCTCCACTGTTTCCCTTGTCCCGCTTGCTCCCCCTTGCAGCGACTGGAACCCGCAGATGGACCTGCAGGCCATGGACCGCGCGCACCGCATCGGCCAGAAGAAGGAGGTGCAGGTGTTCCGCTTCTGCATCGAGAACAGCATCGAGGAGAAGGTGGGCGGGCAGGGTGGGGGGCGCCCGTGGGGGAAGGGGGGGGGGGCAGCGTTGGTGAAGAGGTGTACAACCGTGTGGAGAGAGCTAATGGAGCCAGGATGCTCGAGAACAGCGTAGAGCAGGTGGTGGGTGTGCGTGCGATCAGGGATAGGTAGGTAGTTGGGGCGTACGGCAGGCCCCGTACGGGGGCCGGGGCGCGGTGAGGCCGGCGTACCCATCTGACGCAAGGAGGGTGTATGATGGGCGGGCGAGGGGGCCTAGGGGCCTCGGTGGTCTGGGGCGCCGGGTAGGCCAGCATCCCAGGAGGGCGCTACTTCGATGGCCGGCCGTCAGCTGCTGTGCGGTCTGTTTTGCCGAACGGGTTTTTTTGGCCCTTTCACTTATCTAGTCCATTTCCGCTTACAGGTGATTGAGAAGGCGTACAAGAAGCTGCGCCTGGACGCGCTGGTCATCCAGCAGGGCCGCCTCACGGAGAACAACGCCACCAAGGTCAGTCGGCCAGTGTAGCAGTCGGTGTTGCGCGTTCTAGGGTTCATTCACCATCCACAAATTTACCCTGCTAAACACTAAGTCGTCACAATCCACAAATGTATGGATTTCATGTACGAGCCGGCGGCTCACAGGCCACCAAGTGCGGTAGCAAGAAAGCGTTGCTTACCCAACCAAGTTTGCGCAGTGATAAAACCTGCTAGCATGCCCTAACCTTTACAACATTGAGCCCCTTGTGACCCGCGTGTTCCTTCCCATGCGACCTGCAGGTGAACAAGGACGACCTGATCAACATGGTGCGCTACGGCGCGGAGCTGGTGTTCAGCAGCGACAGCGCCAACATCACGGACGCGGGTAAGGGGTGGCGAGGGGATAGGCAAGGAAGGGGACCTAAATTGGTGCATGAGGGGGGCGGACGCGCGCGCGTGGGGGCTACAACGCGGTGAGCAGCGACAGCGCAGACAGAACGGACGCGGGTACGCGCAAGGGGGAGGTGTACGTTCAGCACGGGGGTGGGGGAGGGGTTGGCTTTCAACGTCGCGGACGCGGGCAAGGGAGGGAAGGAGGGGTCTGCGTGAAAACCGCTGTTGTTATACACTTCCAACCGCCTGACCCGCCCACCTTGCTTGACTGGGAGGCGCAGTAAACGTTTCCTTGGGTTTGCGGCTACTTCTCCATGGAAGAGGAGCAGCTTTGGAGCTGGAACACCGGCTGTCTCGGTTCATGTCTGCTTTTCTTACACGCGCCCCCCTGCGCGCCACCTCCCCCTCCCCTCCCTCCCCCAGACATCGACGCCATCATCAAGAAGGGCGAGCGCGACACGGCGGACCTGAACCAGAAGATGACCCAGTTCACGGAGAACGCCATGAAGTTCACCATGGACGGCGGCATGGTGTACGACTTCAAGGACGAGGAGGAGGCGGGAGGAGACATGGCCGAGCTCAAGGCGCTCATGGGTGGGTGGCAGGGGTGGGTGTGGCCACAAGGCAGAGCTGAAGGGGCTCATGGGTGGGTGGGCCCTGGGCAAGGGCGGAAAGGTGACTGGCTCGGAAATACGGGTGAGTTCGGGTTGCATCGGGCGCCGTTGCTTCGCCCGCCGTTCGCCAACTCGGAGCCTATCACTCGCTCGGAGGGATGATGATGATGGTCGCGTGTCCCTTAATACCCGCAAGGCTCTAGCTGGGTGGACCCGCCTAAGCGCATGCTCCACAACAGCGAAGCAGTGCACACATTCTATCTCACCAACTTGTGCCTCCCCTGCCGCCCCTCACCCACCCCCTTCCAGGCTCCAACTGGGTGGACCCGCCCAAGCGCGAGCGCAAGCGCATGCTCAACTACAGCGAGGCGGAGTACTACAAGGCGGCCATGAAGGGCGGGGCGGGGCCCAAGGGCGCGGGGGGGCCGCGCGTGCCCAAGATGCCCGTGCTGCAGGACTACCAGTTCTTCAACGTGAGGGATGGGGTTGTAAACCAGGTCTTGCTAGGGGAAACAGGAAGTCTGGGGAGGTGGTGGGGAAGGTGAGGGAGGGGGTTTGGGGGGCCTCAACGTGGCAAGGAGGGGTTCGACCCCTGACGTGCAACCTGCAGTATACCCCAGTCGTTCGCTCGTTGCAAATCGGTGGTTGTGAAGAATTCATTTCGTGTGGCGGTGCCGACACCGCGCAAATCGAGCTGTACGAGAAGGAGCACATCACTGCGCAACACCCTTCCCACAAAAGCTTGACACCCTTTTCTGATGTCCTCATGTACGTTCCTCCGACTGCATTGATGACGAATAAGGCATTCGTACTGATTCTTTTTGTACGGATTTTGCAGATCCCGCGCATCACCGAGCTGTACGAGAAGGAGCACATGTACGACCTGCACCGCCACGGGCTGGCCGCCAAGGAGGCTGCGCTGCGCAACCAGGGCGCCAGCGATGAGGCGGTGGCGGAGGCGGTGGCACCGCAGCCGGACGACCCGCAGCCGCTGGGCGAGGAGGAGGCGGCGGAGCGGGAGCGGCTGCTGGAGGAGGGCTTCAAGGACTGGACTAAGAGGTGGGGGGGGGGGT